>VZRN01002074.1:1917341-1963973 GCA_013397935.1 Dasyornis broadbenti
AAGTATTTTGCAAATTAAAGATCAACTTTAATTTTCCAAATAAAAAAATAGATTTTTTTAAGTATATGTAAAGAATGTTTTGTTGTATTCAGGAAATCAACTATGTACAAGTGATAAAGAAAAGGACATGCAGGTGCTTGGTACTCTAATAAGATAATTCATGATCAACATATAAGACTTGATCTCGCTCTCAGTTTAGCCAACAGAAATTTTACAATGTCTTTCACTGAAAAAAATGGCAGCCAACATTTGAAAATACTGAATATGCATGGCTGTAGGAAAAGGCATTGCCTTACTTTTAGATTAAGTGAAACAACTGGAAAAGAGAGGCTATCAGAGGATTCTTTCTTGGGTCTGAAACAAAACCAACAGAAGTAGCTAAATGCAGGATGGGAACAATTGCTCCAAGTTTAATGTAATTATGTTAATAAATCAGACAATTTGTGTTAATAAATCAGACAATTTGTGAAAAAAGAGTTGCCATGTATGAAGCTGAGAAGTACACTATTAAGAAGACAAATGGCAAGATTGTTACATTTGCATAGGAAAGAGAAAAGCAACCACCACCCTTGGATCTCTCCTTGAAGGTTGTTACACAGGTAATGCAAAAATGACAAAATCACTCTATTAGTAGATGTTTCTTACTCACACACTGCTCTACACTGGATCTATGAAGTCTTGATCCTCTAACCAGAGGGACATAAGACAAGGCACAGAACTAGTATGCAGTAATGTGTTGAATTCTGCGTTGAATTAATAGAGACACTAAAGCAATGTCCTCCATTTGCGAGGGCTCCAATTGCCCTCACACAATTCTGTTTGACAACTCTGCACAATGTAATTTCTCTGGATGTCCAAAAGCTTTTCCATCTCATATCTTTTTTTTCCATCCTTATTAACACCTCTGTTCCATGGGTACGGAACTCTTCTTCTACTTTTATTTTATCTTAATTAATAGGTTTAACTCAGAGCACTTGTTTTCAGTTTGCAATTAGCTTGAAATAATGATTTTTCTTTCACACATGGAAGTTTTGATCCCTGGACATGTCTCTCTTCCAACCAATTATATGAATTGGTTTGACAGACGCTATTACTCACGCCTAGAAAAACTGAATTACTTACACACTGATCCAACTGTCCTTCAATATGAAATTAATATATTAAAAGTACAACACAATCCATTCAGCCACATCCATTAAAGAATAAAACTGTGCAGATGCTCATATATATACATATATGTATATATGTATAGATATCTATATACACAAACCACCTTTACAAAACTTTCCAGGTCCAGAACTGGTGAACAAAGTGTTGTTCTTCACTGTCCATAATAGTGCAGTGAAAATATATAAACATATATAAAGTATGGATACAGTGTTTTTCAACAGATTTCATTTTCCTCAACTCACCCCTTACCTTTTTTATTTTTCAGCTGTACAGGAAAGAGATTCTGGCCTTCCTTATAGATCAACAGTCTTCCTAAAAGGCACAGTGAATGAACAAAATAGATGTACTGCAATTCTGGTCCAGTGTAAGCAAAATTCTGCTTATCACCTGTAACAATAAAGCAAAAAATTAGAATTTTACTCTTAGTTTACTTTACAGTCCCTAGCTACTACCTGCAACACAACTGGATCATTTATTTTATATATAGAGAGAGAGACCTTAAATAACTAACCACTGCTATTAGTGTTCTCTCAAAAGACAGTCATACAACATTTTGGCAAGAAATAGAATAGATAGAATGTCTTCCTCCTGAGGCAGCATGCTCAAAGACCTAAAGAATGTGGATGTATGTGCATATAATGCAAGACATGCAAAGATACTCACTATAGTGCTGCTGGGAAAAGTCACTGACTTTGGAGTTTTTAGTAACTGCTGCCTTGCAAAATTCAAAATAATCAAGACATTGCTGGACAGCTGCATTAATCTGTGGAATAAAGCACACTATAATAAAATACCTGATATTTCAAAATAAACCCATTCTCACTTGTGTCCAAGTACTGTCCTCCAACACAAGAACTTAAATATTCACTTCACTTCAATGACTTCATTTTTCAGTGCTTTGGATGGATTAACCAACAGGAGGCAAAATTTTACAGAACTATTAAAATACATCACCATTATTATCATATTAACACACAACCAGCTCCGTACACATAAAGACAATCTATGAAAAAAGAGTACAGAGAACATGCAAGGGTTTTGAGAAGTCAATAGCAATCTGTGAATGCCACATTGTCGTTACTGGGGAAGATTATAAGTTTCCATGTGTGAAAAACTTTGTCTTGAACACATTTACTAAACTGTAGGTTTGGTTGTTGGGTGCAGTCAGTGCTATTACTGTTCTTTGCAGCAGTGGTGTATCATTGTCATTGCATTATAAACTAATCAAGGTATATAAAAGTTTAAAGATTATATGCATGGCTTTAGCAAGAGAACATAAAAGTATATTGTCCTGGTTTCAGCTGGGATAGAGTTAATTTTTTCTATTTTCTTATGATATGAGAGGAATAGTTAGATTTATGACTGTTGGGAGCTGCCAACACTTATTCACAGGTGTAAATATACAGATAGACATAATAAAAAAACCTTAATCTGCCTTAATCTGATGTTTACCCTGTGCTTATAAATTAGACAACCCCACTCATGGACTTTCTATCATAAACTCTTTGTTGCATGGACCATGCTTTATTCTATGCCCTGTTCTGTGCATACAGATAAAAAAGATAAACGTCTCTTATAGTTGTCTGTTTCTTTTTCTCCCATCTGAAGGCTTTAGCAGTACTATATATTTTACATTTGATTTAATTTCTATTACAAGATTTTAAAAAATGTGCCAAAGTCCTGTTTATATGAATGGATCTCACATCTACATTAGTCTTATTGAAAACAATGAAACTTCCACCCCAGTAAAGACATTTGCCCATACAAAATATATTATAAGATTCACAGCTATATTACTAAAATGTATTTTCCCAGTTTGATTTATCTTTGAAACCTTAAGGCTTCAAAGAATACATTGGCAGGATTTTTAGGCTCTTTCCATCAAAAATCCAAAATGAGCACAAAGTATTTATGGTATTTTTTCATGCACCATTTACCATTTTTATGCATTGTTGAAAATAATTCTAAACATGACTGCAACATAACAAATTAATAAATAATAATCCTAATTAAACACCTGCAATAAAATATCCAAATTTCCCCTTACTCAGAGCTGGCCATATATGCTTCTTTGTATTTATCAATAATCCCTTTAAGCAAAGAAAAAAAAAAAAAAAAGGCTTATCTAGTCAAACAACATGGAACATCTCCAACAAAAAAAAAATAAAGGAAAAAAATTGCCCAAACCACAATGTGCAAAAAAAGACTAAGTTGCAAATAAACTTGCCTTGGTAATTCACAGAATCATAGAATGGCCTGGGCCAGAAGGGACCTTAAAGACCATCTAGTTCCAAACAATGCCATGGGCAGGGACACCTTGCACCCCATCCAGCCAGGCCTTGAACAGTTCCACGAACAGGACATCCACAACTTCTCTGGTCAACCTTTTCTAATGTCTCACCACATTCACAGTAAAAAAGCTGCTCCTAATAGCTAATCTCAATCTACCCTCTTTCAGTTTGAAGCCATTATCCCTTGTTCTATCAATGAATTTTATTTACAGACTATTACTGAATGTTTAATCTATAAAGTATATTAATAGAAGTACTTACCAAGGATTTATATTTCCTTTCCAAAAGCCTAAATACCACTCTTCTGCTGTAATATGCATGCTTAAATGACAAAAAAGATGCAATGTCAATTGCAAAGATATGTTCTGGTTTTTAACTAAAAAGTACAAATTACCTCTGGTTCTGTTCTAATAGGGATCCCATGTACAGTACGTATTCAATATATTGAACTCCAGCTCGAGTAGCCAGTATTATACTCAACTGAGACTTTTGTTTGCAGTACATTTATGGCAAAAAAAAACCTACATCATTAGAAAAAAGTGCAGAGAACATGTAATAAAAACAGAAGATCAGTAACTACACTGAAATTATAAACTACATGTTTTGACATTGACAAGTAAATCCTAAATTAAGTTTATACATGGTAGGCTGGAAAAAGCTCTAATGTCCACTGAAGTTAGCAAGTTGTGTGTAGGGTGCAATATATATAAATGTTCTTTCACGTGTATCACTTCTTCCAAAACAGTACTTGCATCTTTTGATGCAAATTCTACCAAAGGGACTGAAGACACAAAGCACAGAAAATACTCAGAAATTTCATGAAAACTAATAACTGAACAGAAATTGAGGTGGAGAGTAGTATTTTAAAGCAGTGGACATAAATGTCTAAAAAAAACCCTGCACTTCCTTAATTACAGTTCTCAGGGTGTGTTGTTATAGGATACAACATTTCTGTGATGGCATAACTCAAACTTTTCAAAACACGTGTCAGACATGAACAAGTTATGTATTCTTGGGTTGCAGTTTTTTCGCTTACCGTCCACTTCTTAAACCACACTGCTTTGATATCAAGCAAAGCCAAGAAGTGCATTGGACTCAAGAAATCTGGAGAGGCAGGATGATTAGGCTTGTGTTTTACTGACAGAAGTGACAAGGTACTCTCCACTACTTCTTCCATGTACCTTATAACACAAATATGAAAAAATGGACTGAAAACAAAAACTCACTGAAGTTTTTCCACCAGTAATATTCACAAACTTCTCATAAAACCTTGTTCAGATAAATCATAAATATCAACAGCATTATCTTTACTGTGATCTTGTATGGGTACTAATTCTTTGTAATACCATGAATAAAACTAATATGCATCTATATTCTCCTAAGTTATTACATCTTTTTTTAAGTGCTAAATATTACACTTGCTATACTTGCATCCAAACTATTTTTTTGTTCAAAAGTACTTAGAACACTCCAAAAGCTAAGTAAGCAGCTTAATGTGACTACTCCTATGCAACTTCCCTATTTCACTTTTCCCACCCTCTACTTTTATTTCCCCCTGTTGTCACTGAGCAGCCATGGTGCATCCTACAATCAACCCTTTGCTAAAATTACATGTATCTTATTTTATGTCAATAATTATTAAATTAAGAGACAGTTACAGGGTTTGGAAGGTGACTTACTTTTCTGGATGTCGAATCCAGGAAGATGGTGCTTCCTTTTGGTACTCATTTAAAAGGCGGACCTGAAAACATAATTATTAAAATTGAAAAATAATTAATGAATGATGTTTCAATAATGATAGAAAAGGTACAGAAAGTTCATTTATACCTTTTTAAGTAAACGAGTTACATCTGAGTTAGATACATCCAGACCAGCTGAAATATGAAGAGAATAGTCTCCAGAAAGGAAGTACAACTCCATGTGTCTTGCTACAAAAAAAAAAAGAGAAACTCAACAACACAAAACCACTTCACCTCTATGATCACAATGACAAAACAGACTGTCTTCATTAGAAAACGTAACTGATTTTTGAAAAATACATGACTCGTGAAGTCTGAAATGTAATTAAATGCACATACCTAAACTTGTATAGACTTCTTTTGTCATATTAAATGGAGAAGAAGAAAAGGTTTTTGCATAGAACCTAAGAATTTTCTCCTAAGGGTGAAAAAACAAGCAATGTATTAAATAGTCATTAACTGTGTATTATAATTGCAAAATACTCAATATGTAGAGGCATTATTCTTAATATTACATATTATTCATCTAGTCATTTGGACAGATGTTAAGCTTATTTTATAAAAATATAGTTTCTGATCACAGAAATCTATAGTTCAAAGGAAATTTTATTCAAATACTTGAATTACAGCACCAAAGCAAAGCTTCACTGAGCTACTCAGAAGTAGACCAAGGAACATTACTTTTCCATTACAGATCAGTGACTTGTAATTATCACCGTTTTAAAAGAAACTGTAGAACTCAGGTGAAAGAGAAATACGCAACAGCAGCTGGGGCAACTTTCCTATTTATTTGGTACTCACTTTAAAATTGGAAGAAAAAGGTTTAATTGACATAATAAATAATCTAAAAGCCATTTAAGCAACTGTCATTTTCTGTCCTCATCATCGCCTGTGTAATATTACTATGTATCATTTTCTCATCATCATGGAGCATAAAACTCACTTGGGTAGGAAATATTAACATGGCCTATTTTACAGAATACTTTTGTCCATTTTTTACTTGTCTTTTTGCTAAGAGGAATTCAAACATCTTCACTGCCTTTAAAAGAAATGCAAATGAGTACTTCGGTGTCTAAAAATCCTACTGAAAGCCTGCTGCAATCATTTAAACCAAAATTTACAGGAATCCTGTATTTCTTTCACTTCAAAAAATAGTTTGTGTGACTCATACCCAAATAGCAAAATGTCTTGGAACCCTGCTGGACCGCTTAAAATACGTATGTAACTTCTTACACCTCTTCAGTATTCCTTTCTTTGGATACACATCTGATAATTAGATACAAAACATTCCCTTACACTGAACGTTGCATCAGGATCTGCCAGAGAGATCGTGAGATGCTTACGCAGGCTTGGCCAACTCTCAGAGCTCAAGATATCAGAGGCAGGGGCCAAGCACAGCGTCTGCAAAGCTTCTTGGCGAACCTGAAGCGGTCAAAAAGATAAACACCAAAATCCATTCACTGCAACCTCTGAAATATGTAATTTACAATACAAGACAGAGAGAAGGAAAGAGGGAGGGAGGGAGGGTAGGGAAAAGGGAGGCAGGAAAGAAGGAACAGAGCCTGGCTGTAGAGCAGAAAAGGAATAACAAAATACTTATCTTTTGCTACAATTTTTATGGTTATTTAGACAAAACACTACATCAGTGAGTGGGGAAAACACGTGCATTCGGAGAAGCAATAAAACCATTTTAAATAGGTTTTCAATACTGGATGCAAGGTTTATGTTCTACTTTCTGCCTGTAATCAAATATTTTGTTATCAGGGAATATAGCTCTCTAAAGCTCTCAGCTAGGGGAAGCAGACACAGTTATTAGACACTGTGTTATACTGTTGAATTTTCATCAGCATTCTAAATAACTTCAAGTAACTTTTTTCTTCCTACTCATAAACAATTGTAATCTCTAGCAATTTATTTCATCTTACTGAGAGAAACTGTAGGACATTTTAATAACATTTAATAGCATCAGACTTTTTACCTGGTTTTCTAATAAAACTCTCCCACGATGTTTATACCAGTTCCTACCTACCATGCCTTTTTCAACTGCCAGAAAACCCCCAGCAAGTCTTATCAAGACAGTACACTCAAACTTGTATTTCTCCAAGCTTCAAAAATAAAAGCAGCTGGTGCTGATTGTTGGTTAGAGATACAAATTAGTATTGCCACTGACAGGAATGCAACCCTAACTTGGCTTTTATGTTTTCCATTTGGCAGCAGGTTGTTGGTAAATCAGCACGCATCTCTCTCTTCTGACAGGGGTAACTCAAAAGAGCAACACAGAAACTACCAAGAAGGACAAGGAACATGTATACAGCACAAATAATGTTCAGTAACTTTATTCATCATAGAACAATCTCTTTTAAACTAAAAATGCCAGTCTATAGCCTACAGACTTCTAAAAAAAAAGAAAAGATACTTGCTGCAACACTAGTTTTTGAACCAGATGTTATAAACAATGAAATATTACACTACAGAGTCGTTTCTGCACTGAAGGCAAGATATATGAACCAACAAAGAGAAGTTTCCACTTAGGTACACAGGAATCCTTATGTACATACAGGCTGCTCTCCAATGTGCCATAAACATTCATTTATATCAAAATTTCATTTCTGCTTTTCAACTTACTTCCTTGGGCTGAATAGGGTCAAGCCTTTCTGCAAGCAGCTGCAGTTGTTCTTGACTCATGAATGCATAACTCTGTAACACACATTATAAAATGATCATTAGTATATTTTATTAAACTGAACAGCAGAAGATTAAAATCATCAGTCTTTCTGATACCTAATTTACTTTTAATAATTAGGACTTCAACATTTATACTAATTTAACAGTAAAGTCAACATTCCAAATGTTTTCTGCTGTTTGCCCAAAGTTAAACTTACGATAATGAAATTACTATGACACATTTTGCTTTGCTTTACTTCAAAGCCTTTTGTATCTTCAAAGAATCCGTTAAAATAATTTATTCAGTAAGCAATATAGCACAGTACAGTAGTCTGGAAATGAACTGCACGTTATTTGGCTTCTAAAGTAAAATCACAAAAGTTAAATGATGTTCTGTTTTACCATTATCTTATCTTTTTCTATACCATACTTGGATAGGTACTTTAGAGCATATGGGCGCCAAATTAATCTCATCTAGTATATCATGCCTAAAGTAGTTAGCATAAACTTAGTACTTAAAACTGAAAGAAAAGTAAATAATTTGGATTTAGGCTATATCAAAGATGGGAAAAATTAATCTTTCTCTAGGGCCATTCTTAGTCTCCACTGGTAGAAAATTAACAGCTTTGCAGTATCATGCTTATTTCATAATGTAGAGAGAAAACTCATTGTACTTGGTTGAAGGAGGAGTCACTGTCAGAACAGTTGTCTGTGTAATAGCCACTCTGACGTTCTTTCTTTGCTTTACTATCCAGCTCCTCGTCATGCATTCGATCTTCTTCAAACTTGTTAATCAAAGATTCTACCACAACCATCATGACATTCTTCAAGGCATGCATCATTTCTCTGTATCTTCAAAGTAAAGACGATTTTAATATTAAAGAACATAAAAGTCACTATGTAAAACAAAAATTGCTACATCATGAATAACTAAATATTACATAATGCTAATTGGACCTGAACTTACTGAATTTACAGAAATTAAAGAATATCAAATGCAAATCCAAATTGAGCAACAAAGCATATATGTACCTTACATTTTTCGGTTAATGATATTTTAAAATTAAAATAAAAACCTTTTTTTTTTTTTTCCTTCCAGAACCATTTAATGAAATACCACTAGCATAATTCTATTTTGGGATGTTCTTAAGAATGAACAGCATGAGTCCACCAAAAGGGAGGATCTGTCCCTGAGAAAACAGGCCAGTTCTCATCCTTGTTACTGTTTGTCTCTTGTAGTTCAACATCCAGTTTTATTTCTGCTACAAACCTTGAGCAGAACCAGTAGAAGTGAACACATCATCCTGATTCAAGATCTTGAATACAGGTCATGCACACAAAATAATTTTCTTTCAACAAAACCAGGATTTTTCTAATTTCTATAAACTGAAAAATAATATCCACAATAAAGCAATTTAAAATAAAAAAAATACTTCAGAAACACATCTGATTATAAAATGTTAATGTTTTATTTCAATCTTTTTTACTTTAATGCTACAATTATTTACTTTACAGTCATTAAAGATATGTTATCATACTGTGCTTTAATATCCTCTTACATGTCAAATTAAAAATATAAGATACATATTTAGTTCATTGGAGTTTCTTCTACCAATTTTAATGAGCACCAGAACCCTAAGGTCCTGATCCTTGAAAAAAAATTATACAAACAGCATAATCTGAAAAACGGTCATCCTAACATCTATTTTCCTCTTTTCTTATTTTGCAACACATAAAAATGACAACTGGTGCGAAAATCCTGAATACCTCAAAAACTTCACAGATTTGCTACCAACCCTTTTATGCTATAGTTCACACCCTTAATTCTAGGGTGAGACAAAGCATAATAAATTGCAATGTAGAGTGGAAATAGCTGAATGGTTTAGCACTGATTTTTGTTACAGGCTCAGAATTGTTACTGGTTCAGATTTTATTTTTTCAAAACATGGTATGGAAAAGTGAAAGGAAGACTAAGACAAAGAAGAAACAGAGATGTGAATTACATGTATATACTCACTCTTTTGATTCTCGGGTCTTCTTAGTAAGGTGTTGGACAAGCGTGTCATAGCCAGATATTTCACCCTGATTTTGAGCAGAAGTACATTTTTCTGTTTCTTCTTCAATCACAGGTCCCACAGTATCTTTTATGTATTGTCTAAGGTATTTCACAAACTCATAGCTGTAAGAAATTTTCAAAATTAAAACGTAATATCTCCTTGATTTCACCATGAAACATTTTCAACATTATACCAACAACCACTATCTTCTCTCCCAGTAGATCTGTTACTCTGAGGTAAGAGTTTATAACTTGCATAGAAATAACCTTCAAGAGTGTAAAATAACACATTATAGTTTGATTTTCTTCAGTATGGTCATTATCAACACATTGTAGGAAGAAACAATACCAAATAGTTTCTAATTCCACTTTGTGTTTCTTCTAAAAGTAAAAATGCACTCAGACAAAAGGTTAAGGTTTTGTAGACAAAAAACAGAGTACCAAGAAATTGAAATTTTAAATTCCAAAGGAAACATTCCTTGGAGTGCTCTGAACATAGCACTGTCTTACAGTATAAACTGTCTGCTATTATTATTTATGTATTATACATACAAAATTAGAAGATATACAGAAAATACAGTTTATAAATTAGAGCATATGAAAATACCTATGGCTTATGAAATTCTATCTCATGACAGTACATAGATGTCAATCAAACTGAAAAAACAGCCACCTGTGATTACACAAACACATTAAATGTAAGGACTTAGCACTTTGCTGTGTAACGACCAGACACCCCCAAACACTTGATAAAAGAATAATCAGAGGGAGATTTCAAATTAAAGACTCTCCCTGGGTCCTCCACCTTTGCAGTATCTATAGAAATTGCTAAAGAATACTGCTCAGAATAAATTAACTTTTCTTTTTGGCTAGTTTTCTGATTTGTATAAAGGGCAAGGGAAACAGAAACATACCAAAAAATAATCATATATTAACAGTAGATGCATAATTTTACTTTGACTGTATCAAATGTACATGTGCAATTACTTCATGTTAACTTGGATAAAAAAACAGAAAGCAAACAACAGAGCACAGAAAAATGTATCATGATAGATACTTCCTCATTGGATTGCCTAGCTCAGGTTCCATCAGGTATGCCATTATTTTTCTTTTCCCCTGCCTTTCCATTCTTGTTCACAGTGAAAGTAACAGAAATACATCTCAAGTGGGATGCAAAACATGTTTATTTCTTGTTTTCATTTGTAAAATTGCACAAAACCCTCCACTGCATGGAAGCTTTCATGAAACTTTCTCCCGTTTGTTTTATGGCAACATTTCCAGGGTATATATCTTTGCAGTGACTGCTTCACTCTGAAATACACAGCAACCACATCACTATTCACCCCACTACTTTTATGCCTGTTTGATGTCCTAGTCTTCATCTTCTGCATTATTCTTCCACCTTAGAACTGTTTTGTAACAATTATATGTTTCAGCAATGACAATACTACTTCACATGCAGATGCAATTCAGACTGATCTGGTAGGGCTTACAAAGGAAGCATGCTTGGGGTGGTGTCAAAAATACCTCTAAGTATAACAGAAAACATGCTACTTATATAGTTCAAAATACTGATATCTACTGCTGCGCTTAAGTTTTGTACTTGATTTAATCTTCCTTTTTAGTAGCTTTCTGAGGATCCTGCATTTCTGTCTTTTCTACATCGAAGTGGGAACAAAGGATAAATAAGGCCTCAAAATCTGGTAAAATGACTGATTCAAAATAAGCCATGAGGTTGAAACTGTACTGATAAAATGCTGAGCTGAACTAGAGCACTGGACAGTCCAAAAGCACACACTACTAGTAATGGGGCTTGCAATCTGGGTGGATGGGTTAAGAAAAAAGTTTTTTTAATGGCCTCACTTCTTTGACCATATGACCTCCCTGACCTTCCATGAAAACCAGTCTGTGTTGCTGTGGGTCACAAAACCTCCAGGAATATTACAGCACCGGAGAGTAACCTGCATGTTCTGTATTTAAAGATCATTTGATTTTCCATTAAATGTAAATTAGAACTGTTCTCATGAAAAGAAAGTATCTTTGGGATCACCAATTTTCTTATATACAAGAAAGAGTAATGGATGTCAAGGTTTCACTATTGTAAAAGGAAAAGCTATATAGGCATTGCTTCAACCAGTTTACTCTCTCATCCTGGGTATTCTATTAAGACCTCTGAAAAAAATGACAGAAATAATTTCCATTTTTTTTTGTGTGAGCTTTATTGTATGTAGCTTCTCTAAATATTTTTTTTCTTTCAAAATTCCTTGTAACTTTCAACTTTGATACATTTGTAACCAACTTCTGTTACTTTCATGCTTGTCACCCAGTAACCTACTACTCAAAATTCACAAGAGTGAAAACAGGGTGCTATCCATTACAATTTCTAAAAAAATTAAAATTGAGCTGAAATACCTTTTAAAGAATCTGCAGAACACATGCAAGCTTTGAAGTTTTAAAATTATAGTGAAATTTCAGATAAACCCTAGTTCTATTTCACTTATTTACTTTTACTTAACTCCTACCACTGACAAAGCAATGCTAATACCTAGGTAAATTTAAGAGAATGTAAATAGCGTCACTTCTGAAAAAAACTGACAGGGAACCAGCTTTCTCAGAAAAAGTCATGCCACAGAGCTCTGTTCCTCATTACAATGTCTTCAGGTCATTTCAGCTTGATATTCCCTTAGCCTATCATAAAACATGTACTAAAAATCTTCCATGTAGTAAAAAACTAATTAAGTTATAACATCATGGAAAGGAAAAAGAAACATGGCATCTGGAAATCTAGATTGCATGTAAGTGAGGTCACACTGTCAAATCTGATTTAACAAAAGTGTGATGGGGATACATTCCTGCTTTACTTAAAACATAAATTAAAAGAATGACTACCTGATAAGATAGACATGTTCAGATATATAGGCCAGAGAGAACAATCAAATACGAAAGCCAAATGGCCCTCTGAGAAATTACTTTATTTTGAAAAACAAGATTATATTGTCTAGTATGTGTCAAATACTCTGAGAGCCTTCGGCAACTACTTCTTCTAGCTCCTTTTCACGTGTGCATTTAGTACATTACATGTGCACATGCATAAAAGCTTTGTAAATTCTTCTCTCACAAAAAGCTCATGAATTACTACTACAGTAAAAATATATAATCAAGAGCAGAGGGGAAAAAACCAAACGAAGAAAATGGCAACATTAATTTTATTATTTAAATTAGCATCATCTGAGAGCTAATTAGGACAGGAATATCTATATATGTATATATACACACATAATTACAAAGCACTATAAAGTGTAGACATTTCGCAGGAATAATACAGTTTAACACATATCAATTTCTTCAAAAGACTAATAATAGCAAAAATATTTTTACTTGTGAAAATTCTCATCCGTTTCCTCCAAATGCAAGAGAATTTCTTCTGCACATTCTACTGACGGGGCTCCAGTGATTTTTTCCTTCACACTCTGCAGCAACTGTCTAAGCATAGACTGTAATAGAGCTTCATCCTCACTTGAAAAGTGAGTCATCTGTAGAAAACAAATAGAAGAATAAGAAACTCTCACAGTTTTGTTTTTTCCCAAGATGCTAAGAAAAGCACAAATCTCTTAAATTTTCACTTTTTTACTGTTATCAACAGGATTTTTTATCATAAGACACAATCACTGACAGGAAATATTTGATAGAGCTTATCTTCAGACAAACTGAAAACAAAACAATCAAATAAGTTTCAATAAAACTCCTGAAATTGTAGCATAATATTCTTAAAGGATATATTACATTAAGAAAAGTCTGAATATTTCTATTTGTACTTGCTTGAGAACTTGCCCATCAAACAGGCCACAAGACCACCATAAGCTAAAAAAATAAAAAGGATGGAAGGTTTTAAATACGTAATGACTGTATCTTGATGAGAAAACTCTACAAGTCTCTCACCTGCTTCTCATCCACTATTAACACCCAGTTCTGACTTTGGGATCCCTCTACTCAGACCTATTGCTGTGCCCATGACTGAAAGTGCTGTCATCTTTTGCAATGGCCAGGTGGAATTACGAGAACTGTTTCATTTCCTTGTGCTAATCAGCTGCAGTGACCTGACAGAGTCCTGTCAAATTAAACTGAAAGTGCTAGGAAAAACTGCAAGGAGCAGAAGTAGAACCAGAGAGAATGGAAACATCTGTCAAGTCCAGAAGACTATCAGTTAAATTTTCAAGGGCTGCAAAAAGAGACAAAAGCTCAATCTTGATCTTGATTAATTAATGGCTTAAAAACCCTTATATGCCATGGAATATTTTCAAACCTCAGTGGTAGTTCTAGTTTATGTATTTCTAGTCTATTTAAGGAAAAATTACTTAGAGATATTTGGCTTTGAATTAAAAATTAAAGACTCTCTAAGGTCCTGTGACTAAACAATACATGCACTTGGAAGAGACAATACAGTAAATTACTGTTTAAGAATTGAACAGTATAAACTAACAACAACAACAACAAATAAAAAGCCATACAGCACCAGCTGGAGGAATTACCTTTTATGAAAGGTAACAGTTCATCAAGTTAGCACTTCTCTGTGATAAGTAGGGCAGCTGCTGAACATTTTACTTTGATCCAACATATTCAATATTAACTCAGTCATCTTACCAGAAATTTCATTAAATTAGATTCAGAACAAACAAACAAAACACCCCAAAACCCTTGCAAAAATCTTAACTCACTGATTTGCAGCCCTCTTTCTTACAGAATCTCAAGATACTTAGTCAAAGTCAATGCATTTTTAGGTATATATAAACTTTAACTTCAGATAATACCCTAATCCCCTAGGGAAAAAAAATCACCTAGTATTTTGGTACAACTAGGCATTTTTAAAAGTGCAAGGTATCCAGATACTGATTGGCAGTCTGTGCAAAGCCCCGCTCAAATTATTCATAGAGAGAAATCATGAGAATATAGCAGCTTCACCTCCAGTTTGCCTTGAAAAGTCTTACCTGACTTATGCAATCCCTAACAAAACACGTATCTTACATTTCATTTATAAAGGTCTGTGGTTTGCTGTGCTTGGATTTTTGGTGGTTGTTGGTTGGGGGGTTATTTCCCAATAGGCATATCCCCCATTCAGTTTCCAGGCAACACTTAAATGGTCGTTCTTTCCCTAAAAAAAAAAAAACTTTACCCAAAGCCCAGTTTGGGCAGTCTTTTCAAGATCCCGGCACTGTCCCAGAACTACAATTCCTGCCCTACAAACCAGGGGACGATAGAGAAGCGGCCTGTTGTTGCAGCTTATTTACGCTTACACAAGTCTTTGCTTGAACTGGGAGGCAGCTTTAGCAACAAACCAAGGAGAGCAGCTCCCAGAAAGCGAGCGGTGCGAGAATTTCTAGCCCTTCTCGCGCTTTACCGCCCGCCATTCGGCTGCGCAGCAGTGCTGGGCAGCAACCGGGATTCCTGGGACAACCCACGCAGGAGGAGAGCAGCTACTCTGTTCCCAAGCGTCGGGAGAGGCTGAGCCTGCACAGGTGCTTCCTTCAGCTATCGCTGACAGCGCGGGCGGGCTCTGCCCGGACACCTCGGATGCGCTCGCTCCACGCACCCGCTCCGCTCCGCCGCGCGCGCCCCGCCCCGGGAGCCCCGCACTCCCAGTCCCACCCAGCCCCGAAACCCGGGGCGGCCCCGTGCTCGGCCCCGGCCGGCTCCCAGCCCGCACCCCACGCCGCTCCCCGACCCGCCGGGATTCACCTTGGGCGGCCACGGCCCTTGGCAACCGCGGCGCCGCCGCCGAGTCTCGCCGGGCCCTGGAAACATCGCGAGAGGCCGCCTGTGCCTGATGGCGCTGCCGAGCTCCCGGCAGCCCTGAGGGCCCCGGCAGGAGCCGCTCTGCGGGGCTTGGGGCGCGTTTGCCGCTCAGGGCACGGCTCCAGCAGAGCTCACTGAACACGCAGCTCTCCCTGGCTTCAGGCACCTCTTTCAGACCGGGGTGGTGGCCCCCAGGTTTCCCTCTGAAATCAAGGGGATACAGTCATGCCGTTATTCCCGATTTATGTCAGCAGGGGAGTAGACTGCCTCAATAAATAAAATAATGAACTACAAAGTATTTTTTCAGTCCTCTTTAACTGTCCGTTTCCTCCTCTAATGGAGTATTGCAAAAATATCAATCGGCATTTTTCCTCTTCAACAAATAAATGCAGAACACAAAACCCGCAAAAACAGTTTGATTTGAAATAATTTCCATTAGTTCAGCCATAATAAAACAGAATCTTCAGTTAACAGAGCTCCATATAAGTCTGGGGATTGACTTGCACAGTAGAGCTGAGCTTCTAAACGGCACAATTTCTTTTGAAAAGTGTGATTCAGGAGTTGAAACATAAAGCTATCTTACTACCGGTTCTCAGAAACAAGAGTTGCAACAGAGTTGCTGTGATACCTTTAA
Organism: Dasyornis broadbenti; assembly: GCA_013397935.1. Taxonomy (NCBI): domain Eukaryota; kingdom Metazoa; phylum Chordata; class Aves; order Passeriformes; family Dasyornithidae; genus Dasyornis; species Dasyornis broadbenti. The sequence goes on from VZRN01002074.1 coordinate 1,933,686, forward strand.
CACTGATCTCTTTAGTGCTTGGACGTGGCCAGTGCCCTCAGGCATCCGCAAAATAAAGCTGGGAAAATTGACTGAGTTTAGAATTGTTTGGAATGGGCTACAAGTGGCAGCAGCTTATTCTTCATCTATGCCAGGCTCTTCCTTCACAGGCAACAGAGTGGTTTGCTTCTTTTCTGTCCTCATACCAACTGAAAGGTGCTATGGTGCAACACTGTTAATTCCTCTATCACTTCACAAGCCCTGATTCAAGTGACAGCATCTCAGTTTCATAGCTGATAAGGAGTAGAAAAAAAATCAATGTACATAGTGTTCAGCATTCCTAGTCCTTACTGAAGGAGCCTCCTCTTTAACAAGCATTTCCTATCTTATAAAACACCTTATAAGAAAAGTTGCACTGGTAGTGGCATCACAGAGAGATGCTTGTGGTGTTTCTGAAATCCTTCCATTCCTTTCTACCCTCTCCCACCATCTGTATTTCATCCATCTTCTTTAGCCACATTTTGCAGCCATTGGAACCTGGAGCCCTTTCTAGTAAGCAAGGCTGGCAGAACTCAGGTGCTGTTGGCCATGATTATTAGGATACATCCAGGCAGTCACCCTCTGAGGGTGATACTCCAGAGTGAACAACATTATTTTGAAGTACATTATGTTTACATGGATGGATGTCAGTCACGTGAGAGAGGTTGCAATCTCTTTGAAATTGTTCATGTAGACTTCACACTGGTGAAATTCCACTCTTTCTTACATTACGAGTTCCTTCTCCTTGGTAAAAATATTCCAGATGTTCTCTCTCGGCTGTACAAACAGGAAAGCCTGGCTTGTAATCCCAGTTCAGGAAGGCATGAGATACAAATAACTCTTCTTAAGATGTCAACATTGTTAAAAAATCACAGTGCTGACTTCTATAATTTTAGAAACTTAAAGGAAACAACAAATGCACAATTTCTTGGAGTATGTAACATATAAGATGACCATAGTTTCAAACTGTGAAACATTATAGGAATGTGAGTAATATAAGTATTATGGAGAAGTTTAATTTAATTTATTCTCTTCTCATACCCTGAACATGTCCCAAAATTTGAATTATCAGTTTATTCCAAATTTCTGTAAATTTAAAATGTTTCTGCAGTGTCTTCAATGTGGCAGATCACAAAGAAGGAAACTGGAAAACAAAGGAACCTTCTTTACAGTTAGTGGTATTAGTGGAAATAGCTTGTCTAGGTGCTCATGTCATTACACTAAGATCATAATTTCTCTCCCCTCTTTCTGCTCTTTCTGATTTTTCTTTTCCTTCACTGTAACTTCCCACAAGACTGCTCTTTTTCTGGGTGACACACAAAGGTCTGGAGATATCTTGATTTTATGTGGGTGGTGCACAGCCGTTAGTTTCTCTGTTTAGCTATGACTTTCACTGACTCAGTATGTTGGACATACTAAAGGAATTGGAATTTAGTATCTGATAGAATAATTTAGCATAACCAGTATGTATTGAAATCACCCTTTAAGCCTTTTCTTGGCTGATAAAGTTTTCAAAGGAGTATATACCAAAGAATTAAAGGGGAAAGTAAACTACATTTGACTAAAAAAAACCCCCAACCAAACCAAACCAAAAGCAACTTTCTATACTCCCATTTTAGAGCTAAATCAAGACCAGAAAGAGCCAAGGTGTCCTCACTTTAGAGTTTCCCAAACTGGGATTAAGATAAATGTTAGGAAAGGAGAAATGAGTGTGAATTCTGGTTCTGGAGGTAGAACAAGAAGTCTGTAACACCTTTCTGCACACTCTGACATCCCTCAAGCCATTCTTGAGCTTCCAGATAAAAGATGAAGACACTTCATCGACCCTTATATGACCGTTGTGGCGTTTGTTGCCTTCTCATATCACATTTATGGCAGTTTCCCAAATTTGGAGGAACAATGAGTATGTTTTAAGACTTCATTAGATCGTAATCTAATCATAAATATCAAAAAGGAAACTGCTTAAAATATTACTGCTGATGGGAAAATCTTTTTAAATAATCTCCAAAGGAAATTTTCTATTTTGGAGACCATCTGTCCTTTCCTCCCTGTGCACTCTGGGGAAATACTAACCCATGGCTAGATGTTTCCGCTAAAACAAACACTAAGGAACTGGTGGCTAAATGGTCATGAGGGTTGCAGGCTGCAGCACTTACACTATCAGCTGCACTTGGAAGTCTTGTGTTAAAACACATGCATACAGAATTTATGTCAGTTCCATAACAAGGAAAATGTGAAGTGTCCTGACTAGTCTAAAGTTACATCAGATGACTTTGTGTGTTCCTATTGAGAGCTAAGCTGGTATGAGATGCATATAAGCTATTACAGGAATCAAAAATTTAAATTGAATCAGTTTGCTTATTCGGTAATTAAACCTCAGTTATGCTGACATTTCAAAAAGGCTGAAGATCTTACTTTGCTGTTCCTGATCTCTTCTGAAAAGTGAGAAACTGGCAGGAAATCAATAGGACTCTCGTATAACACTGTAAAGCACTAGCTTGGAACCAGCCTGTCCAATAGCAATCAGGAATTGATTAAATATGTAACTTAGTGAATATATAGATACTGATTTTTCCATCTGCATTTTATGACACATTTTTCAATAGATGCTCTGTTTGTGGTTGTAAAAAGTAACTACTGGAACTGAGGTGATAAAATCTGTACTGCAATGGTAAGTAACTACCTCAAAGAATCAAAGACAAAATAAGCTTCAATGACAATATAAATATCCAGATGCCAATAAAATAATTTTCTGATCCACAGCTTTCTTTTGGTGAAACTTCAAGGAGCCAAGGACATGTGTGTCACTAGCTCTGACTGGCCTTAGGCGTATTTCTTCGCATCAGACTCAGGTCTTTATTGGAAATTGAGAATAATAAAATAGTATGCCATTATGAAAATTAATCTCACAGAAGTACAACATAATAACCAAGTGGCATCATAAATCTTGACTTTATTTTCCATTTATTTTCTAATTAATATTTTGGTCTTTTTTTTATCATGTGTTTCCTGAAGGTGGCAGCAATATTCAGGAGTTGTGTGAGCATCTGACTTTTGAACCTATTGACCTGTGATACAGCATTCCTTTCAATGTAAATGTATTTGTATATATGGATATTAATATGCTGAAATCAAAATTTGATGACATAGATACTATAGTTGTAGAAATAGAATGTACAATATCACCAGAAAATATGAAAAAACTGTGTTGACCTGGAGTGTTAGAATTGCTTACTCTTTTGTATGGTAAAAATTTGGAAGCTAAAGGAGTATTCCTAAAGTATTAAATATTTATAATTTACAATTTACTGTTGGTTGCCGTTAAAATCGTCAATTTCATTATCTTCAGTGAATCCTGTATCGTGCATTTTCTGAAGTGAAATGTAAGCTCATTTGTGGGCACTACATTAGCAGTTCAAAACACTACAAATATTATGTGTGACCACTGAAGGAAGATTATATAACCTGTCTGTAGGGTTCCTTTCAGTTGCATTCCTTCACTTGATCTTAATAGTTTCAAATCACTCCTGAAGCACTTAGTTGGCTTGAGTAGCTCTATCTCACAGCACTGCAGGGTTTTAATTAAAAAAGAAACTTTAACACTTCTCCTTTTGCCTTAGATGTGGTACAGTGCCTTATTGTGAAATGCTTTTACTACTGAGGCAAGGCAGTTGCATTGACATCAGAAGCAGGAAACAATTTAGAGAACTTTTCTCTCCTTTCATTTTGCTAGCAGTTGCCTGGTCAGGGACTTGCAGATCCCAGCTGCAATCTAAATGGAGGATCATGCAAGCCCATAAAGACATCTCTGCAGCAGGGCTCTTCTCCCCTTTGTCTTTCACTCCAGAGCTGCATAACGCCAGGTGATTCTCCTGCATGCAGCTCTTCTGGTCTGCTCTCATAATGCATCCAGGACAAGGGCCCAAGTTCCAGTACCGCTGTTCCAGAAATGCCACTGTGATGCAGGGCTCCTCAGTACAAGAGAGTCATGGAGCTCCTCTAGTGGGTCTAGCAGAGGGCTATGAAGGTGATTAAGAGACTGAAGCATCTCTCTTATGAGGAAAGGTTGAGGGAGCTGGGTCTGTTGAGCCTCGAGAAGAGACAACTGAGACAGAACCTTAACAATGTCTACCGGTATCTGAAGGAGGGTGCCAAAAGGATGGAGCCAGGTTCTTCTCAGTGGTGCCAAGTGTCGCTCTGCGCTGACCGTTTCGCTGGCCCGGCGTGGCCAGGCAGGACGACAATCAGTGCCTAAGGTCACCTGATTGCTCAGAGAGCAAAAACAGGTGCCTCTGCCTCGCTGCCACCGAGGCAGACCCGATGCAGTTCCCTCACACAGGGAAAGTATCAGGCTGCTACCCCCTGCGGAGAGCTGCTCTGCACACAGACAAGGCAGCCAACACTGTCGCTGGTGGAAATGCCCTGACCCATCCTGTGGGCTAGGCTGCAGCCGCTGTTAAATGTAGCTCTGACGGAGACAAAGGGCTGAGAGGAGACCTCCTGTGCTGGCGAATTCGAATGATATTTTTATTTCCCCAGCCTCGTGGAGAGACATGAGGTCAAACAACACTCAAGGGGACCAAGCACCAAAGGTGCAAAACAAGGGGTGACACAAGTTTTTAAAGAGGGGAGGAGTTCGAGGGAGATGGGAGGATACAAATCTAAGGACCAATAGGAATGGATTACATACACAGGGTAAACCAATAGAATACACTCAGGGGCGGTCTCAGGGGTGGGTTCAAGGTTTAGGACAAATCAGGTACCGAGGAAGGGAGAAGGTTCTAGGGGTAGGCATGAACATGGGAGGAAAAAGGGGACGGGTTTGATAATTGCCAACATAACTGACATGACTGAATGACATTAACTTAAGAGCTCTCTGGAAAATAGGGAGGAGAGCCCGGAGAATGGCAAGCCCGGGGGAGTGGCAAGCCCTTAGACTCCTCCTGTGGAGTCACCACCCCCAGGGAAACCAAGCCAATTGACATCCTTATTTACCAGAACACTAAAACCCCTGGGGTCGGCATCAGGAGTCCCGGCTGATGTTTCTGGTGCCACTCTACCAGTGCCAGGTGGATCCAGAGCAGCCAACACAGGGGCTGCCTGGTGCACTGCTACAGCCAAGCAATGGGACACGAAGCAATGGGCAGAAACTGATGCACAGGAAGTTCCCCCTGAATATGAGGAAGATCTTTACTGTGCAGGTGACTGTGCTCTGGAACAGGTTACCCGGAGAAGTTGTGGAGTCTCCTCCACTGGAGATGTTCAAGAACCGTCTGGACACAATCCTGTGCCATGTGCTCTGGGATGACCCTGCTTGAGCAGAGAGGTTGGACCAGATGACTCACTGAGGTCCCTTCTGTCCTTACCCATTCTGTGATTCTGTGAATTGCATAGCTGCCAATGGCGATGCTGCCAATGGAAGAGCAAAACATAGGCAGAGGCTTCCTTGTGAGTCTTCACTGGACCAAATGGACTCCCTAAATCCTCGCATGCCTTCAGACCTGAATGTTTCATCCTGAGAGAAAAGTAAGGAAGAAAACACATTTTTTTTTTAGAAAGTAATCTCCCCTCCAAAATATGCGTGGAACACAGATGCTACAGTTTTAAATTGTGCTGACAGAATTTATTATACTGTGCTTCTTAAGGAGTTTGCTCAGCAAACTTGGTAGTCTTTTTAGTAGTTATATGTAAATTGTCCATCTTTCTTCTTGTGCTTACCAATGACTGTGCTACTTCTCAAACCAGTACTTTGATATCCTGAAGTTGAATAATTTTATAATTGCTCAATTTATGTTCATCTTTAGTAAAGTATTGCTAAAGTAACTTCCTTCAGATTTCCTCTCAAGATCAGCATTAATTCGTGTACTTGTCACATTGACATTTCAGAATTCATTCATCAGCTCCTCTGAGCTGCTGATGTGGTATCCTTTTGCAGACGCTGACTGCTATTACTTTTTTGCATTTCTGCTCCCTCTTAGATTTCCCTAAAATGTGTCATTGCTATCACTTCCTTTATTATACCATTATTACTATAAAGCTGGCATAAGTGATTCTGTCACTTGTAGTTTAAGAGTTGAGCCACCACACCTTCTCTATTCTGTTTCCTGTTTGTCTTCTGAAAATTGTATCCATCCAGATAAACTACTGCTCTCCTCACCCAATGGCTTATTCTGCTATAGTTCTGAATCCCAGCATCAAACACAATACAGTTTCCTTCCTGCATCATCAACCAAGTGCTGTCTGTAATCTTAATATTTGCAAGGAGTCAAATACTAGAGACATTTGCTATGTAAGCTGTTGTTTTATATTCTCTTGTTAATATACGTTATGATCTTCTTGTAAGAGTCTCTTCTACAAGTACAGATTAATCTAGCCAGATGTGACGCACAGATAACTTTGTTCTGTTCATTTTTGGAATGTTGTAAAATGCTTGAAAAGTAAGCAAGTCGTGCTCTTTGCTGCTCGTTCTTTGCTTGAAGCTGTACTCTTTGTAAGACAGGCTCAGGAAGACAGAATTTGGCCCTTCTTTTGCCAGGCTTTATTCCTTTGTGTACTTTCAGCAACATGAACTGTGTTCTTTATTTTTCAAATATTTTGTGTCCTAGCAAACTGTGACCTCCTCCTCAAAGTGATGTTTTAAAGAAACAGTGAAAGCTTTGCTTGGTAACAATGCTGTTTACCTAAGTTACAGAAAACACTTGGTTTTACTTTTTCTTTTATTTCGCTTAGATAATGTTTGTGATCCTAACAGAATTTTACATCCCAAAAAAGTTTTTGGAGCTTCTCTGAACAAATATGGTGTCTGAAATAAGGAAAGATGGACGAAGAAAAACACCTGTCCTGAATGTCTTCATACACAAAATATGGTCTTTTAATAAAAACTTATTTTAAGACTGTTGTGTAATAGAATCTGTTGTGCAATGGAGTCTTATTAGTAACACACATTCCTTAAGATAATGAGTCTAATTTCTTTGAAGGAATTAAAAATGTGTTATAGTTTTGCATTATTGAAGTCAATATGCCACACTCATCTCAATATAATTCCAGTGAATTTTAGTGTTAAGGATGAATTTGATTCAGTAAATCTGTAAATGCATTTCTCTGACATGAAAAATAATCTCTAAGTAGCAACAAGAATATTTAATATTTTCACTGATATTTTTAATGTCCTCATGATATGAGTAAAATTCCAATAGAGACATGATTTTGTCAGTCAAACTTCTTTCACTGAGGAATAACACTATATCATTATACGCCTGCTCATTGACTGTTAGAAATTTTTTAATGCATATTTTATCATACAGCCTGTAGCACTGGGTTGTTGTAACCCAGGGACACAACCTGGCACTTGGCCTTGTTGAGCCTCAGACAATTGACCTTGGTCCATCCATCCAGCCTGTCCAGATCATTCCTCTCTTCTTCAGTTCAAGAAATTCATCTTTTCAATACTTTTTTTTTTCTTTTCCTGGGAGCCACCTCCTCCATCCGGACATTTGGCCTTATGCACCAGTCTGGGGCAACTGCCAGAACAAACATACTCTGAGTCCCTGTTCTCCTGAGTCAGAAGTTTATTTGAATCCACAAGATGGGACTCAGGTCTCTTGATTCAGAAGGTGTCTTTTTTCCAGACTTGTGAATGGTCTTGTTTACTACACCAGACCTGCAGTGTGCAAGTCAGTACTGCTGCAGGGGAAAGAGCTGTGATTCTGGAGTAAAAGTCTGCTCTTGATGATGGGGGTTGGAACTTCATAACCTGGCTTTACAATCAAAGCAAATGGGAGCATATTCTGTTTTCATAGGGCTGAGTGTAATCCTCATCCCTTTCTCATCTGTCAGATGGTTTTTGTGACTTGTGATTTGATTGGAGACTGATTATTCTGCTTGGAATTCTTGGAGCACTACTGTAGTATGCAAAGTATGCTAACTATGTGATAATTACTATGTTAAAGTCTGTTTCACTTTAGGTGTGCTCTTTTTTTTTGTTTAACTCAGGTTCCTGGGCTTGCACTGGACAATAACACAGTAGCTGGAAGGTAAGAATCCATGTGGATGTAGACTCTAGGCTGGTGTATGTTGATTAACTTCATTTATGCTGATGGATCTATATTGAATTATACCAGTGGAGGATTCAACCCCGGTTTTAAGGAGGATATACTCACAGATGAGTAGTTCTTGGCAAAGCTCTCAGAAAACTTTAAAAATACATTCCTGATTAGTTTTTACAATAATTTTGCTAGCTACTGTAATGCTTTATAGTGTTTATAGCTCTAAATAATTGTAATGCCATTGTGTTTCATACTCTTTATTTTACTGCTTATGCACCATATGGTATTGATGTGTATTATATTGCATATAACTCAATACAATAAACATAGTATTACAAAACAGAGTTGCTGGATTTTTTATTATAGGTAGGTTATCTACTGTGATGGAAATAATATAAAATTCTAGGAAAATTATTATTCCCTTTCTTCCTAGTTTTTATTCAAGAAATAACCCATGGTAAATTAAGTGCAATTCCACAAAATTTTATAGAAGCACATGTCTTGCTATGAAACAGTAAATAAGCTCTGCTAGAATTCTATGGGTTTTACATTTGTCTTTTAAAATTAGTTTATATTTGTAATGCTTTGCCTCAGACGTTATTTGAAGATCATTCCTGAGGGTTATTGCACATTCCCAATTTTTTCTGAAAGCAATGGATGCTAAGAATCTTACTTTGCAGAACAGAACCATTTATTCATTCTCTTATTTACCCCATGCAGATTTTGGTTTTTGCATTTTAAACATGACACCCCAGTTTTTATCCATCAAAGACTGAATACTTGGCTAAGAGGGTAAATTTAGAGACTAAATAAATCTTCTATCATTCTATGATATGATCATAAGCTTAGTAAGGTGAGCTGTCCTCTGCAGAAATATACCGCATGGCTCTCATTTTGTTGACTTATTTCCAGAATGGGACCTGACAGCCAAAAGGAACCATTGAAATAGTATTTTGTAGGCAACCTTTCCTCTCTCAGCTGTCTGTATTGTGAGCTCCATAGGGAATGAAGTCATTCCTTTCCCAAAGGAATTGCAAATTCATTAAAATCTTACACAATGATGAAGTTTGACTGTAACATTGTGATAAAGTACTGATGTGGGAGTGTTGGTTCTTTTATTTTTATTAAGGCCAGTCACTGTTTAATATAAAATGGATGATCAATCCTGATGGTAGAGACAGTCCCAGTACTCACTCCTACCCAAGTGTCTCCGCAGAGCCAAGCTCACACTTGTTGACTTTCCCTCCCTCTTTGTCAAATCTTGACCTCCTTCACAAACCTTCAGCAGAAGACAAAAGTCCTGCTCAGCCTAGCCTGCTTCCCACCAGCTATAATCTGTCCTAGGTGCAGGTTTGTTTTGAGTTCCCAGTTTCTAGAGCTGAGCTAGATAGTGTCAGTCAGTGAGCATTGTGAGACTGAAGTGTAAAGGTGTGTACAGGCATTTGGGGTCTTCAGAGCCAAACAGGAAGCTGTATCCAAATTTTCAGTTTGGGGTATAGTTTACCAAGTTCTTTATGAAGAAAGAACCAGAGTTCTTTTTGTACCAGAGTTCTTTCTGAATCTGGTGCTAAATATTTTCTATTTTTCACACGTGCCTCTTTTTCCAGGTCAATGACAGGTCATATAAATTTCTGATACCTAGGATAACGTAATAAGGATAGGATGTAGAAGATGTTTGTATCTTTATATAAGCATAATGATCTTTTTCAAATTTTCACTTATTTGGTATAAATGAAAGACTTTTTATCAGACAGATGTTTCAGCAAATTAAAACCTGCATAGGGTATAGAAGGAAGTAAAAGGCAATCTGGATCAAACATATAAGGAACTATTACATATGCTGTTTGTTTAGAAGCTTTATCTGAAAAAAAGAAGCAGCATGTAGAAAAATTTCTGTCAGCCTTTCACATCACCTGTCTGTCAAAGATGATTTGTGTTTTATTTAATAAGTTGGTTGAACCTGTCGTCTCCCAACACTACGTATTGTTTGTATCAGAGCACCAAATCCTTGGTTCATAATACATTATGCAGATTAATTTGTCCTGAATATTTTTTTCCAGTATGAATTACACAGACTTTGTCTTAACACTTACAATTTTACAGCAATACAAAACCAATCAAGCTACTTCACCTGCACTATCCTCCTCTTCCATTTTATGCTAGTGTAGCACAGCTATCAGAAAGAAATCACATCTATCTATCCTAGCTTTAGCATCCTAGTCATTCTTGGTACTATAAAAGAATGTGGTGCAGGCCCCATGAATGAAGGGCCCAAGGCAGGCTCAGGATCCCTATAATCATTATTATTCATCCTGCTGCAGCTGTGCCCCCCTGGAACTTTAAACAGAGACACTGCAGAGGCTCATTGAGAACAAGTGAAGCTGTTCAAGTGCTGATTATTCTGGCAGAGCCTGAACAAATTAGTTAATAATTAGGTGTGAAATTAATGTACACCTTCTGTTTTCCTTGGTTGATTTCCCATGTTGTTAATTTGCTTCTGCACCACCAAGGGACAAAGTACATTTAAAGAACATAGGTGGGAATGAATGAAAAGTATCCCCAGGTAAACTTTGTTGCATTTGCTATCTCAGTTTTAGTATTGGGTAGAGCTTTGTCTGATCTCTTTAAAATGTCTCACTTCTTAAATCCTAACTATTTATAGTGTCTGTTTAAGCAAGACTTAACTGGCTGATGAGAAAGATAAAATATTGCTTTGTCTTTATATTACTTTATGCTAGATAGATAGTATATAATTTCATTATGCCTTATCCTGTATGTTTACATTTCAAATGTGATGCTTGAGGGTGTTTATATATGATGTACTACCTAAAAATGGTGTGAGATGATGTTAGACCTTCTGTGTGGCGCCTAAGGTAGCGATGTAGTGTTGTTGGAGGTGTTTTATATATTTCTGTATGCTAAGCAGGATATTTTACTCAGAGGGACTAGTTTGTGATTCTTCACTATGAGAAATACATAAATGAAGTTGAGTAGACCTGAAAACCTCTGTATGAGCATGTAATTATAGACTGTACCAAAATGCAGAATGAACATTATCTACATTTCAGTGAAATTACAGCTCTGTCACCCACAATGTAGAGTGTGGGAAGATCTCTTGGAAATTTAAGGTGATGCAAGATAAAGTTTGAATCTCTGCTCCTCTTAAAAGGTGAGGTTAGAGACTTTTTGCTCTAACAGGCCACTTTTGGGCCCTTCACTACGTTTAAGGCTAGCTATACCAAATCATTGGCTAACTGCTCATCCTATTAACTCAAATTGTGACTTTTGTTTCCTGTAGTCAGTCATTCTGACTTTTTTGACCACACCAGTTTACTGGACAGGGATGAAAGTATCTGTAGCACAAGGGAAATCATGTAAGTGTGGAATCTTCTATGGGAGTAGGTAGAAGCAAGTGTCTTAAGAAGTTTAAGAAGCACACATTGCTGTAGCACACGTGGCACAGAAGAAGATTAAAGGTTGTCTCCCTTTTTTTAGAACAGAAGACAATGGGAAATCCTTCTCTCATAAGCAGAAGGATACCCACAATCCCTTTCCAAGTCTAATCTCATCCTGAATGTATTTGACCTGGCATGAAAGTTCAGCAAGTCTTCAAGAAATTGCCTTTTTGCTCATTTTGAATTTGGTGCTATTCAGGTGTCTCAGTTTGAGGTAAGAACACCATTTTGGTCTACTAGGAAGATCAAAAGATGACATGACTTTTAACAAACTCCGTCAGTTTTTGAAGTAGCTCATTTATAATGCAGTTAATATCCCAAACTGTTCTTAATGCGTATGTTAAGCAAACAATCTGAACAAATTAGAGCTAACCCATCAGGTTCAGATTAGTCTTCTTGCCAGACTAATGTTAACAGAGGGAATTTTGTTATCTCCAAGGCTGATTATTGTAGTGATATACCAAAAGGTAGCACTTTCTTTTCTTTGGATGCTATTTACCATCAAAAAATCTAGGAATAATCTGAAGGGTAAATAGTTAGGCTACTTGTAAACTGTGGTAGGAATATATGCCAACATTACAGTTTACAATGGATAGTATTTGCATATAAATCCAAAGAATAGTTTACATAAAAATTTTTAAAAGGCTGATTCATCAACAATCAGTTACAAAAATACATTAGGATTAAATAGAATCTAAATGTTATGGCTGGACTTAAGTGGCTTCATTATACTTTTAAATATCTGGCATTGAGTTTCCATGGTCCTAACAAACTGAATTTCTGTTTCTTCCAAAAGTTGTTTCTACTGTTTATCCCATTTGAATAAATATTAGTGCGTGGATTGGCTGGCAGAGGGAGAGAGGCAAAACCCTTCCACTGAAGTCACTGCTGGTGAAAGCGCTGAGAAGCACCTGCCATCTGGGCCATGACACATGCCTGGGTGAGGAACTGTGTCTTCAGCAATTCTTAAAGCTGGTCTGCTTACCATCTTCCAGGAAGAAAAATTTTAAGACTCTCCTAGTGCAGTCATAAGTTAAAATATTTTTAATGCATGCTTATTGTTATTATGGATTTCATCAGTTTTCTGATGTGGGTGTTTTGGTTTTTCCCCATCTTTTCTCATAATCCCGTTCTAAGGCCACCCATTCTGCTTCATGCATGCTCATCGAATTTCCTGAGTAATAGAGGACCATTTTTGCCATGCCCATAGGTATTTATCTTTTTGGATTATGTGTCTTTAACCATAAAGTGTGTTTCTGAGCTAAAACATTCTCTTCAGTGTTAACTTATGAATGCAAGAAACTGTATTTTATAGATCTGTGATTTGCATTCTTTCTTTTTCTCATAACTGGCTTGCTTCTTCTTCTTGCCACCAAAGCTAAAGCTTTCCTATTTATCTCCTTTACCTTTTTGCTTTCAGTTCTGCTTGAATTTGCAATAGGAATTGGAAAGTGGGAGAGATACTTGGAGGACATTGAATCCTTGCAGCTCTAATCAGAGCTCCATGAAGGGGCTGCCAACTGTGTTATTCATTTCCCTCTACTGTGCCAGGTCCTTTTTCCTCCCTCTTCCTTGACCCAGCTTTCTGTGATCATCTTTCGTCCCTTCCCTATCAGTTTCTCCAGGAGGTACAAAGCCCAGGGTTGCTATTCTCCTTTATGCCTACACCATTCTTCTGCCTACCCTCTTCCCCTACTGTTCCCCCTTTTTTTTTTCTTTTTTCTTTTTTTTTTTTTTTTTTCCTTTCCCCTTGTTAGGCATACAAAGGTCAGGACCTTGTCCTCTGGGCTTTCTTGAACTTTGGGTGCTGGCCATAAGTTCATTTCATTATGGCAGAATGTCAGAGTCTATTTAAGTCAGTGGAAAGACTCCAGTAATTTCAGGGAGGTTTGGATACTGGCTGTGAGACCATGGTTGTGTCGGTCAGAATTTTTTTCTGTAACAACCTTATCCAGGGGAATGCCATGGCTCACTCTCATTCTCCAAAACACTTGCTCACTGTTATAGTCAGTGGTAACTACAGCAACACTGAGAAACTCTTTCTTGACTTGCTTCTTGAGCTATTGGAAATGTAATTACTTTTTCAGTGATCACAATATCATGGATTTTTTTGCTCCCTTTCCACAAAAAAAAAAACCCCTTTCTTTTAAATAAGAAAGTGGCCAACTGATTCATACAATCCATGTGCACTTTTACAATGATGCCTCATGTACCAAATGTTCCTATGGTATGCAATTTCCTTATTTTTTCATAAAGCAAACCAGACAATGCTTATTCTTAATTTTTACTGATACTTACCCAATAGTTTCCAGCTTTACTTTATCCATATCATAATGAGGTTAACATTTTTTAATAAAATATCTGTGACTGGTTACATTGCCCTTCAGTCAACCCCTTGCTAAGTTTGAGGTATTCAGCACTTTTAATTGTACCTTATAATTAGTCCCAACATTCTGACCATTTCTGTTACTCTTCACTGATCTTAATTTAGTAATGTTTTTCTGCTTTTGAAAGTAGTTTTAGAATTCTCAACCTATTAGCCAAATTGTTCTGTTCAAATTTCAATATTTGACTGGTAAATTTGTGTAACAAGGCAGGCATGATGTACTAATATTTTTAATGAGCTATTGAAGAAATTATTTCACATACCTTAGAACTCCTAATTTACTTCTTGTAACATATATCCTAACTATGCACACCGAATATTTATGAGCTCTTGGCTTAAGTTACACAAGATCTTCCCTCTGTAATTTTTCTTTTTTTTGACAGTTACTTGTGACCTTAAGATGTAATTTTTCCATCCTTTAAGACTAAATCAGAATATCCTCTGGAGTATTTTATTTTTTTCTGATAACTCAAATTTCATGTGTTTTTAAATCCTTGGGGTTTATGTACTGGATCTGTGCTTTAAAGTTACATCAGATGAAGACAGTACAAAATCTATGCAAGTTGAACCACAAATTAGTTTGTTGGTTGATTTTTATAATCCTTTCCTCTCATTTTACTGTGATTTCTCAACTGAGAAATTATTTTTTTCTAATTTCTTATCCCTGCCAACTTAGATCTTCAAAGTGATTTAGTTTATTTAAAAAAAAAAAATCAGCATGATCCTTTATCATGGGGAAAAAAAAAAGGTGACTGCAATGTTGATAATTTTGCTATTTTAGACAGTCAGAAGTCATAGAGTCAAAGAATGGTAGATAAGCCATTTGCTCAGTGCTGACTATGAACTGAAGCCATGACAGAAGACAATCGTTCATGTCAAAAACAAATCCTCAAATAATTTATCAAATCTGATTTAGAGTCCAAGAGAATTTTAAAGAGGATGTGACAAAGGAGATAATAAAATATTTTGGAGAGATCTCTGATGTTATCTTGTTCAAGTAAGCAAGTGGTAAATTGTCCCATCTGCTTCTCAGTTTCAAGCTTGGATGGAATTGCTGCATTTAAAAAAAAACAAAAACCCACAACAAAAAACCCCAGCAAAATACTCTCCCTCCCAAAAAAACACCAAAACAAAACCCAATCAACCAAAAAACTCCCCAAAAAAATAAAACAGTTAATAATGTATGTCCAAATGCTAGCAAAAAGTAATAGATTGGGTCATAGAGTAACAGAACAGCCTGAGTTGGAAAAGAGAAGAAGTTAATTTGGTTCAAACTTTCATGTGAAAAGGAGCCCTAGTGACTTTCTTTAGCACCCTTTCTAGTGATATCTTGAAAATCTCCAGTGATGGAAACTACCACATCTGTGGGAGATTGTTCCAATGACTGATTATTCTAACTGTGAAAAAATTATTTCTTATATCAAGATGAAACCTGTCCTTATGTAGCTTGAGCCCATTGTCCCTCGTCTTCTCCATGTGGGTCCTTGTGAAGTGGCCTTCTGTCTGCTTTGTAACTGCCCTTTAAGTACTAGAAAATTGTGATTAGGTCACCCTTAAGCCTTCTCATGAGAGAAAAGACATAACTCCTTCAGTTTTTGTTGTAAGTCTGGTTCTCCAGCAATTGAATCGTCTTTCAGACCCTCTCTAGTCTGTGCATGTCTTTTTTTGGATTGTGGAGTTGAAAACTGGACACAGTTCTTGAAGCACATCCTCATTTTTGTTGGCTACCATTGCAAATAGCCTTTGGAGATGTAATTACGGGTTACACTCCTTTTACTATCTTGAAACTCAGCTAAATCTTGGGTTTTATAAAGTTTCTATTTATAGCATCCTTGCAACTTTTTCTACAAGACTGTTTATATAAGTAAATAATTTGCAGGAGGATTTTGAGAAGGAGGACTACTTACAGTAGATGAAGTAGTTCTTCTTTATCCTGTTAAATTCTGGTAAGCTTCTGCTGAGATGTAAATGCCTGATACTGCCATTTTCCTTCTTTAACACATGGACCACAAGAAAAGACTATGATAGCAAGCTGAAATATTCACAGACTGTAAAACACTGCGGCTGGGCTGATTCAGAAGCCAAGACAGAAAACAGTTTTTCTTTCTAATGGAATCAATAGGCAATGCCAAAATACACAGTTAACACTGGAATTAGGTCTATCTCCAAGTCTCCTGCAGGACACCCAAAATCCGTGTGTTTCCCTGAAGTATGATATACAGGGGGTGGCAGGGGACAGAAGGAAATCTGAGTTCTTGTTAATCATCTCCCAGACAGAGCAGGCAACTGCAATTACCATTTCATCATTTTAACTACAGGGGTATGGAGAATGGAAGGAAGGAAATAAAGTTATGGCAAAACTGTTTTGGGCAGTGACACATAACCTAGAAATGTCTCAGAACCTAGTAACTAGATATATGTTATAGATCTTTCCCTTACACTTTTGCCAGGAGCAACATAGTTTTTAACTTTTTTTGTGTTTAACTTTTCAAATCGTAACTCAGATTTCTTTAATGACAGTTAAAAGTATGCAAATAAATTTATCATTCTAATAATAAATAGAAATAAAGGCATTGTTTTTTATACTGAATTTAGATGAACTGGTAATGGTCATCACTTGTCTTCTAGAAAAAAAAAGCTTCCCTCAGTTATGTTCATAGATTTCAGCAGTTTTGATGAAATTTTATAAACTGATCCTTAAATTCTGCTGTCAAGCAATGAACTGAAGATCTCATGAAAGAAGGAGAATTTAATGAATTGTGCTCCTGAAGATACCAATTTAAAATTAAGTTCAGTGATTAATTAAATTAATTAAATATTGTGTCCACTCCGAAGATTTCAAATCCACCTAGTAGTAGGGAAGGAAATGCAATACGATCTATTTTACATGGAAGTTGGAAGAATTTCTACCAGGAAAGTAGTCTCCAGAACAGTGATCCCAGGGAAAACCTGGAGTGCAACCAGTAGGTCTGCCCTGGGACCTGTTCTGTTTAACGACACAGGAGCAGCCCAGTCCAACCTCAGCACTGAGCCTTCCATAGCAGGGCTGCAGCAAGAACCTCCCAAACATTTTTGTGATATTGCCTTTGTACAACTGTCAATGTCTGCATTCTGTGAAGGATATGTTTAGAAATTATACTAGTTTTTTCCTTTTGAAAGACTGTTCTTATATCATGTAAACAACGTTTTTAATTGCTTACAGCAGGCACCAAACACAACTGTGCTCTGTTAAGGTTGAACAACACATTACTTACACCTGAAAATTTAATGTAGTGTAGACTCTAAAGAGTTCTTAAAAATGAGGATTTGATTTTAAATGTCAGAGAAAAAGAAAAAGAAATCAAAGTAGTAGGAACAGATGTATTTACTAATAAAATAAGACTTGCTAAGTGGCAACCCTACTTATTGAATTTGAATTCATTTGCCAGAATGAGCGCTGAGTCAGAAAAAGTCATTGTGAAACCAGCTGAACACAAAAAGCCAAATTCAGCACTCAAATGTATTCACACAGCTATCATTTAATGGGAACAGGATTGGCTCAGAGCATGGAAATGAATAAGCCTTTGCCAAGCAAAGAAAAACAGACAAATTTCAGAAACCACATCATAGGAACATTTTCCCATTGTGCCTGTGGTTGTGATCTGGTGGCCTGCTGAAGTGAGGGAGAAGAGAAAAGCATGAAATCGGACAGAAAAATGTGTCTGCAGGCACCAAGCAGCAAGAAGGTTGCAGCATAGTTCCAAGGTGCCTCACTGACTGTGACTCCTTAAAAAGCCAAAACTGCATTTAAAAAAAGTTTATTAACTTTTACAGTCATTTGAAGAATTATGGATGGGTTTGCTTTGTAAAAGCAATATCCTGCTTGTTGGGTCATAGATGTACTCCTCCTGAACAGCCATTTTGCTTTACTGTACTGTTTTTCCCTCTTCACATTTGTGACAATTGATAACTTGTGTTACGCAAGGTAAATCAATAGACCTGTTTTCACTACTTTACTGAAGGTTGCTTTAAATGGTTTTATTAACAGTAAGGAAAATTAAACTAATTTTACATGAAAATATAACTTACTGTGTGGTCAATTAAGAGTTATTTAAAATATTTTGAAAACTATTGAACTGAATTAGGCTGTACAAAGTCAGAGGGGTGAAAAAACCACAAAGTCTAAATTTGCCTAGACCTTCATGATAAAACACTAAATCTAAAGCAATTATTTAGCTAATGAATGCTTGATTCAGAATTTGGGGAGACAGTGGAGAATACTTTTGAGAGAAATTCTTAGTCTTTAGAATTACTAGATTACTACTAGACAAGCCAGAGTTAATTTCATTCATATCCCTACCTTTTTTTTCTAGGCTGCAAAATATTTTTCAGTTATTTTCAGTGGGACCAGATAGTTGTAAAAGCTTCTGCACTCAGTGCTCCTGAGCACACTTTCAGATAGCCCTTAACAAGTCTAATGGACCTGAAGGGATGGTGCTGCAGTGTTAGCTGAGCTGCATTTCAGTACAGTCAATGGGTCTCAGCACGTTGAATTCTCAGCAGTGAATTCCTTTCCTCATTATTTTTTTTTCAATGGGGAAAAACCCAGAACCAGCAAAGTGAGTTTTAAACTGTAGAACTTTATTATTTACACAAATGATAAATGAAGCCATTCACAATCTCAGTCCTGTGTGCTCTCTTAGATCCAAGGTTCTGCAACAGGAAGCTGGTCCCAGGAAACCAGAACAGGATTCTTGCCTACCCAGCAGGCCTGGAGTGTTTCTCCTTTGGTAATGAGCTCTGCCTAACAAAGTGCACAGTACAGCAAACATCATACAGTAGTCTATATGTCGATGCCTGTGTCCACTGCTCTGGCTGTGAACAGTAGTCGTTAGATCCATGCTGATCCTACTGAGTAGGAGATAATCAGCAAGAGCAACAGCAGTTCTATCTAGTAATATGATAATGTGATGGTGGCAGATATACTAAAGAAGAAATAGGTGCTTCCATTGCTTTAGGCTTTTGCTTCAGCACAGCACCATAGTGCCTCATATTCCTCATCACACACACTATACAAGTGTACTGCAAACATTTTAATTTTCCATTATACATGTCAGAAATAATGCTTACATCATTAATGTATAACTACATAACCTCCCTGGCCATTAAGCATTCAGCTTGTGTCTGACCAGTACAAAGAACAGAAAACCACGGTCCACTGAAGAAAGCAAGCAGGCAGCTGAACAGGGTCCACTGAGCCATATGAAACTCTGACGGATCAGAGAGACCGAACATTTGAGCTGGCCATAAAGTTCCCACTTTTTCTACCGAGGAGGACAGTGTTTGGCCAGTGCAGCATCCTTGTTAAACACTGCCAGTATACCTTGCTGTGTGTGCTGTGGCTATTTAGGCAATTTAATAAAAAGTCACAGCATCCTCTCCTTCTCCTCTGTCTACTGATGATACATTTCTGTCCCATATTATAACTTCCATTGTAATAATACAAAAAAATGAGAAGCATGAAAAATTGATGAGGCAGTGTGTTTGCTTTAAAAACTACTAGCATATTTGGATATGTTATTTTTGATAAAACGAGACATAAAAAATTCTTTTTCTTTGCTACTTTAAAAAAACTGTACAGATACTGTAGTTATGGTTTGGTTTGTTCCAACACAGATCCTTGATGGTCTTTTCTACACTTCCCTCATTTCTGCATTGTGCTTCTAGCTAAGCTCTCCTCTTAATTCTGAGGTTTTGGCATTGTTTAGTGCAATTGTAACACTTGAGGAACACACAGCCCTCACTGCATCCTGAGCGTGTCTTTGGAGGGCAGAGAGAACAAAAAATTCATTATAGCTAAACAGTGATTTCTCAGTGCATTTTAATACAAGACTGGATACAAAGAAAACAGAATCTATGGCTTGAATGGCAGGAAACAAGTTGTTGCATTAAGGATAGAGGAAAGGCAGGAAGGCTAGATGTGTTCTTGAATTCAAAGGTTATTTCTGCCACATGGTCTTCGCAGTGATTGCTGCAGGCTTGAAAAAAACACCTGAACCTTGTTATTTAAAGTGATAGTGGCAGCTCCTTTAATTGAACAAAACACACTGTGGTTCTTGCGTTAATTTTGATCACTGTGTAAGTGACCTAATAACTTCAGTGAGGTAGCATATGTAAGGAGGTTCCACTAGGAGCAGAAAGGGGATGGGTACTCAGAGCTCCCTCCAAGTGCTTATTCAGAGTGACGTGCTGTGAGGATGTTAAAAGGTGGAGATGAGGGTTTTCAGAAAAGATAGTTGATTTTTGAGGTGTTTAAGTGTTTTTCAGGAAACTTTGTTGGAGCACGCTTTTTAGGAAATGCTGTGTATTCATGCCCCACAGCTCCTTTGTGTCTCCTTTGCACATGTCACTGCCAGCCACTGAAATCTCAAGCTACCTTCTTGCATTAGTTCTAGGTGATCGGAGAAGCCTCCAAAAACTAATTAAAAGAGCCACTTTAGCATCTCAAGAATGAATATCCTCTGTGAATAAAACACTCCAACTTCTGTTTGTGCACCTTTCCTCTCCAGCTAATGGCATCTGTTCTGCATGTGTGCCAGTGTATCCTGTAGCTCTTGTCCATAACAGCAGGAAATTGAAAGTTGAAATTTCTGTTTAAGGAAGCTGAATAAAGAGTTTGCATTCTTTCAGTTCAACTACTTTTGAAAATAACCCCTCAGTATAAGGATGCCAGAAAGCACGATAAAACCTGCAGCCTCTTGCAGACTCAGAGCAGATATTTTTGGCTGGAGTAGCACATAGGACTTTTGGCAGGAAGAGAGAGAAGGACCAGCATGAAAGACCAAAAGAAAAAGAGAAAAAGGGTTGGGGAAGCTGCAGTGAAAGAGGTAAGCTGGAGACAGCGTCACAATGAAATTAAAGTTGGTGTTAGAAATATATAATGACTTCATTTTCCCAGTAGTGCAAAGCTGTGAGCCTGCTGATGGAATACACTCAGTGTTTAATGCCATCTGCTTTTCCTGATGGAAACTGTGTCTTGCTGGATGTAGA
The DNA here is from genome assembly GCA_013397935.1 of Dasyornis broadbenti. Lineage (NCBI taxonomy): Eukaryota > Metazoa > Chordata > Aves > Passeriformes > Dasyornithidae > Dasyornis > Dasyornis broadbenti. The sequence continues at coordinate 1,954,619 of VZRN01002074.1, forward strand.
GGGTGAACCATTCCTGAATATGATATTGCTATAAGCTGTTCATATATTAGCGTGGTCTGTCGCAGAAATGCTTGAATTAGAGAAGGAAACAACTCATCATAGCAACTTGACAAGAGTTCTTAATGGGCTCTTGCAGATCTACTGCATGCAAGTGAGCGACTGACCCAGCAGTGATCTGAGAACACTGCAAAACCTTATATACAAGCATAGATCCTGTTTGTGCTTGCAGGCAACATACTCGATTTACAGCAAAGCTGAAAGGTCATACCCTTAAGGTCATACCCTCTGTCCTAAAGTCTGTCAAGGAATTTTCCCCTACAAGATATTTGAGGAGAGTTTTCTAGTGCATGCTTGCCTTGTTTTGTTTTCTTTTTGAAGTGGCAGAAAAGACAACTTTTGTGAGAGTTCAGATAATCAGATTTGCATTTTGTTTAGCAGTCTCACTGTTACTATTTTGAAAACAACTCCCAATATAGTTTTACACTGCAATTCATTATCACAGTATCTGGTCATCTTTCAGCTAAAAAATAACAGCAAGGAAGTTTCTGACAGAATTCAGTCCCTAGCATTTTCTTTCCTTTGGCATTTCTTTTTTTTTCATTCTGTGTGATTTTTAAGATTCTTTTAATTTGGTTTACTGATTTTTTTTTTTTTTCTTCAGATTCCTGCAGTACAGGTTGGGAGTGGCATAGATTGATGTTTGTTTGTCCAAAGCAGTGTGTTCTTACATGAAACAAGGAATCTCTTCTGTTTAAGGTTTTGCTGTGTTTCCTAAAAAAAAAGTAAGTTTATAATATCTTCCAATTTTTTTTTTTTTTTTTTCTTTCACCATTACTGGATTCCTTCAGTGAGGGATGCTTTGTCTCCATACCCTCACAAGTTTTCTCCTGTGCTTTTCAGCTTGGCACTGCTATAAATCAGCTTTCTCCGTAGTAGGTACTTTACCCTATAAATGTTTACATACACTTAGTACCTCTCTGCAAAAGTGTCACACTGTTAGTATTGATTTTTGTCAATTTAATATTTTCCCATTGTTTTCTCAACCTTCAAAGTTCTTTAATTTACCTATTTTAACTACAAAAACTCACTGATTTGGATTCTTCTTGTTTTGTTATTAAGTTTCTTGCTGGGTAAATCTGAAGTAATTTAGAACTATAAGTCCCAAACCTAATAAAGGCAGAACACTTAATTTGTTTAAAGTATTTACACTAACAAAAATTGTTTAGTGAAACCGGATTATAAACTGAAGTCAGTTATTTTAGGTTATTCCAAGGGCCTAAGAATAACAAACAAGGCAAAAATGAATTTTTTAACTGAGAGGCTGCTAACTACAAGAACAAACAAAACAAAATCAGAAGGGATTTATTGGCATAGTGGTAAATGGCTGGAAGGCATGTAGGCAATCTAAAATTATTTGATTTCTCTCCCTGTTTTTGCTTATTTTACACCACCAAGTTAGTCCATCGGAAGTCATGCTCCATTTATAATATTCTAAGTGATGGGAGAATCTGGCTAAAATAACATTCAAAATCTCCATAAGAACAAATCACGTAGATAAGAGCCCAAAGGAAATACAAACTGATTTAGCTAGGCTGAGGTCTGTGTTAAGACATGGAGTCATAGACTTCATGTTAAAGTTCTTTTCTACCAGGCCTCTTTTGGAATGTAACTGCTTACCCTTTTTGCCTGACAGACTGCAAGTGGCAGAAGTGCTCCAGTTTTCAGGGGCTCTTGCAGCAACTGCCAGCCTTTGCTTCAGCTCTGTCTACATTTGGGTCATTAATTTCCACATCATCAGTGCTGAGAATGAAAGTACAATTGACAGTTGGTTAAAATATTCTGGTTAGTGAACTCAAAGGAATCTCATAAAGTTGTTTCCATCCCCATCTGGGCTCTTAGCAGTGGTGTGGGGACAAGTGTTTATCTGTTGGCTATGTGAAACACCTGGCTCTGCAGAACTGGGCAGTGCAAAACCATCTTACTTGGTATTTTGAGTTGTCATTGGCAAGGAGGACTGTAAAGTATCCTGCAGATGTAGGAACATGATTTGGAACAACGTAAAAATAACAATGAGAAAATGATCCATGTACTGATCCAACTTAACCCATCCCTGGGTTAAGTGTGACCTTCTTTTGCTATATTACAATACATAATTGTGGGTAATAGTTTTGAAAGCTTTTGTGATACAATAAGCATCAAATTCAGTTATTTATAAGTGGCATTTATTTTGAGATATTCTTGGGCACAGTGTGTGGTATCGAGATGCTCCAGAACAGTGTAGACATCCTGTTTGTCCTGTGTCACATCTGCCAGACACGTGTGCATGTCTGAAATGCCCTAAGGCATCCCAAATGGAGCTAGGTGTCTGTTTTAGTCTGCTGAATTAATACTTCTGGGTCACTTTCAAGTGAGCTTAAGCTGAACTTAGGAACTAACTTTAACTGAACTTAAAGGAAAGTTTTGTCAAAGGGCTGAGAATCTCCTATATTTCTATTCTATCTTTCTCACAGTCCCATGAATATCCTAAGTGCACGAAATGGCCCTAGTAACCTGTGAATATAGGCAGTTTCACCATGTGCAATTCATGCAACTAGATTTTATCCATAACATCTATTTAATTCCTGTTTAGGCTCCTACATCCTGTGTATGAAACCATACCTGTCACTGAAGTCTACCATGTTACTTCAGTCTATTTGATTTTCACTAATACACCCATCCCTCGTAACTCTGAGGCACTTAATGCCGAAATTAATTAGTGTGGGATCAGACTACTGAACACAGAAGTTAAACAAATGAAAATGAAAGACAATCAATCCTTCTCTTTATGTTTTAAATAAAATACAGGAGCTGATGATTTCTGATGGATCAATTTAGCCTTGGCAGTATCTTATTTTAATGCACTTTCTAGCACAGAAGAAAAAGCCTTGCTGTCATACAAGCTTTTTTCTCCAAGTTATATCTCTGTTGGAATCTGCTAGTCTTATCAATTTTGAATTTTCCCAGGTAAACTCAAGTTAGAACCCATAGTTTTTGTTTTCCAGGGAAGAATAATGTAAAAAAAAACCTCTAGTTTTCTATATCAGGAAAATACTTCTTCATAGGTGACAGGAAAAAGAGGCATGGATATTTGGCATATTAGCATCTGACTGTAATTTTATTTTAAAATATGAATGCACAAGGTCAAAATGTGATACTTGTCAAGTTCCTACTACAAAAACATATTTCAAAGCTGCACAGTTCAAGTCACCTTGAAGAATTCTTTACCCAGCTCCAGGAAGAGCTCCAGTTCAATGCCCATCCAGAGGGTGTGAGTTTCATAGAGGGAACACAGAACTTAGTTCCAAGCGTCTCAAAGACAAATAGAGCAAGAGCTTTAGGATGTGTCAATAGAAACAATTTTATAATATTGTAGTGACAAAATAGAAACTGATTTCATTCTGTGTTTTACTCAGATAAATTTGATTGTTACTATGGACCACTGAGCTACTCATGCTTGATAATTGGGCACCATACTGCTTCCATCGAGGTCCCTGAGCTGTGTCGGGGTGGTCCACAAGAGGTATTCCAGAAGAATAAATCCATGCCCTGCAGCTGCCACCCCAGAAGATGTAGGATCAGCAGGAAGAGCTAGTGGTGGCTGGAAGTATCAGACCAGGAGATGGATAACTCCAATATGAAATCATAGTGCTTTGGTGGCAAAAAGTTCAGCTCCCCCTTACTAAAATTCCTGGTGTCCAGATAAAAATGCATACTCTTGATGATGGCAAATTATCAAAAAGATAAAGAACCTATGATTTGTAAAGAAATATTATCTTATTCTTCAGTTTTTCTCACCTTTTTTGCTCCTAGTTCATTCTCCTTAACAAAGCTTGCCAGCCTTCCTCAGCAAAGTAATCTCTTGTCTTGGAAGTCATCCCAGTGATACTCTGTAGGAGTTCCTGGCAGGAAGATATTATTCATTTCATTAAAATTATTTAGAAGATGAAGGGTACTTGTGGAACAGCCTGCATCTCCACAACAATCATTGAGACAGCAGCATATGCAGCAATTTGACTGTGACATTAAAACCATGCACCCTGGGCTCTCGGGCAGGTGACCCTGCTAGACTGATATTGCCCCGCTTCTGACAATTTTCCAGCTTGTGCAGCTGTTGAGAATATATGGGCCTTAATGTTTCTGTGCTTAGTGAGTCTTCCTCTTGCTTCTTCTTGTGTAAAAACACACAGGCCACAGCCTGCCTCTGCTGAGCACACTGAACATTAAAATAATAGATTTGTTTTCAGAACAAGAACATAATGGATTCAACTCTTAATTATTGAATAGTTGTGTTGCCTTTTAAGAAATCAGAATCTATTCCCAGTTGCGTCATCTGCTTCTTTGATACTGGTAAAGATTTTATTTGTGAGTGTGTTCAGCTACATCTGTAGGAGAGTCTGAAAACCCTGAGCTAAAGCACATCTTGCGTCTTCCTAATTATATTGAACATTTTACAGATATGGAAACATTACATTTTAATTGGCTACAGTAATTTAGGTAGAAAGGTATGTGCTGCAAATTTCAGTGCTAATTAAACAGAATTATGACAGCAAGAGAAAGTGATATATCCTATTCTTCCAAATATGAGTTCAGTCCAATCTGTCTTTTTAATTGCACTGCAACAGATTATTAAATTATTCAAATAAATAATAGAGGAAAACTTAAACTAAAATCCTGCTGAAGGGAACCGTGCCTTGTATAAAAATGGTTTCATATTATTTTGTTCTGCATTCTGACAAACATACAGCCATCAATATCCTTGCTTCAGTATGACCGAAATGTTCACATTAATAGCTAGCTATTTGGGTTTCAATATGAATATTTATTTAAAATGTTGATTAAATTTCCATCATGTTTTTAAGTGGCCAGACCATGACAAATTACATTACCCTGCAGAATTATTTAATAATTCAGCAAATTCAAATCTTGAGAATTTTAATAATTAAACTCCAAAATGAAGCACACGCACAAACCAGCTATTTTCTCATGCCCCATTTCAAGGTAGAAAGAAAATTCAAGTCACTTGGTAACCTATGCTTTGGATAGAAGAATACTATGGAACAGATATTGAATATTAATCCTCAAATAACCAAGTTATTTTGAAAACCACCTGAGAGGAATTCATATGCTTCTATTTGTGTTTACAACTGGAGGAAAAGTTGGAGGTAAGGCAACCAGATCCTAGAATCACATATAGAACACTGCTTGTAAAATCCCTGTCTCCACAAAAATTGGAGTTTTGATCTCAGAAAATAAATTAAAAAAAAATTGAACTATTGGTACTAAGATATGGACAGAAGATATGAACTTGTTGTTCGTTTGGCAAATCACACTACTCACTCACCTGTGCAAAAGCTCAGCCTTGGAAGCAATTACAATTAACAGTTAACAATCTGGAGCATGGGCAGGCTAACCTACATAAGAAATTAGATCAGCAGTAACTGGAAGGCTCGTGCACCTTCAGCTTTGGGAGAAGGCATTGAGACCTACAGACTGGAATATCATTCCCTGTTTAGTAATCACAATCCCCAAATGGTTACCTTATTCTCCCCTTACCTCCAAATAAGATTTTGGACCTGCTTACAAGATGCCAATTACTTTGATTTTTCTAATTGTGAGTTATAAGGCAGGCTATCCATCCCGGATACGGTAGGTACAATGGGTACCATAGAAATTTTACACTGAAAAAAGCTGAATCTGTCATTTAACCTCTTTCATAGCCATGTCTTCCTTCGACATTGCCAGAGGTGGTACATGTCAAATATAACACAGGTTGACAAAAAGAGAATAGTTTCCAAAAACTGGGGAAAAAAGTCAACCAAATGAGCTAGAGTGAGATCCAGCAAAACCATGAAAAGTACAGCACTGCACACGTGCACTCTGTAACTTTGCACAAAATTCATAATGGAGGAACAGTACTTACTGAGTATATCCAAACGTTAATCTCACATAAATGAGATACTTTTAGAAATTATCTTTCAAAGTAAGCCCTTACAATGAGATAATTCCCATTTCCTACATTTATCCATTATTTGCTCCACCCTGAGCCATAATTTAAAGTCCAAGTTATTTCAGTACTAAATCTGATTTTGTGAACTTTGTTAACTCAGGCAAGTTCTTAATACTGAGTAGGGCACACTGCTTATTATGAAAGCAAATAGAAAACAAGGTAAAAAGACAAACAAACAAAAACTGAAATTGAAAAGGCAAACTGAAAATCTATGTCAGTGTAATGATCACAATAAAATACCTCAAATACCTCAATGTGATTGTTTCAAGAACAAATCAGATTACATTTATAGAAGTATAACCCACATTGAAACATTAATCATATCACTATGTCTTTTGTACCATTAATGTTTTGCACAGACCTATGTGCATTTTTCTTTCATAAAAAGCCCTCATGCTTCTGAAGGATGCTCCACTGTTGAGTGCAACTCCATGTTGAGAGGTCCTTTTAGCTACTGGAAATTCTAAAATAGATTTTCTAAAGAGATAATAGTTTACTAGAAATGTCTGTAGCAAGTTTGAATAAGTTTGTGCATATCCATCACGCAATGCCATGGCTTTCAATAAGGACTTTTCATCTCTATGTGATACGTTTCTTTTTCAGATTGTTTCATCATCTTTGATTTGATGTTTAAAAATCACCCATGCCTTTGGTGATATCTCTTTATACTATTCACGTCATTGAGATTGATCTTCCCAGCCTTCAAAGAGAACACAAGTAGACATCTTTGATTTCCCTATATGTCAGCTCTCCCCACTACAATGAAGGAGAAGACCCCAGTTGTTGAAATGCAAAATCAGAAGATTTAGAGGTAGAAATAGCTTTCATTATGTCCTTTCACCTCTGGTTTTGCCTTTTCAAAATTGCTGTCTTTTGAGGGTTTGTGTCTGAGTCAGTTATGAACAGCTCAGGCCATACAAAGACTGAGAACACAAGGAAGTTTCCATTCCCTGGCAGTTGGAAAATATTTTCCTTCTCACCTTCCCTGCACAAAACCAAATAATCAGGCAAACAAGAAAATCCCACACTTTACCATTTTCCTTAATTTCTATTTGTATTACTGGCTTGGAGCTTAGATTACACTGTTCTGTCAACTAACTTATGCTGTATTCTACATTTCCTTCAGGACAGTCATAGAGGATAAGTCTAATTATCAGTGATTTTTGCTGAAAATCAAATATTAGAAACAAATTAATATAGGTGTATACATATCCTTTTTTAAGGGTTGAACAAGCAGAGTACAGATGTTCTGGAAGTCCCTTGTGAGTTTAAGAAGTCAATCAATACAGCAACCACAAACTGTATCATACATATAACTCATGTTGGAAATAAGAGTTGGAATTGTGTGTTACAGGAGCATTCCCAAGACATTCCTAAAATACATTCATGTAAATATTTGAATCGATAGTTTTGAGCAATGGATTATATAATAATCTATAATTATCAAACTGTGCCTGGAAATATCATGTAAATATGGAAAATGTCTAAATATTCTATATTATTCTATTATTCTATAGAATATCTATTCTAGACATTCTATTTATTATGGCTGTAATTTACTATTGCATGGCAGCTACAACAACTTAAGACTAATGAAGGTCTTAACTTTTTGATGGAATTCTTGACTTTTTGTTAATTTATTTGCCCCAACATTAACTTGTATTTACAGTACAAGTGGAGTGCCTCCTGGGATTTGAATATCCTATAAAGAGTAATAAGAAAGTATTTAAACTCCTGCTGCTTACATCCACCAGTGACTCCACATATTACCTATGGTTACGTACCTTACAGAGCTTGTTTTGTTTTTTTCTTCCAAATGCATACAGTGCCCTTTCTAGCAGTGGCATCAGATGGGAACATGTCCTCAAGTATCATTACTAGTTGACACTTTTTTCTATTAACTTACTGTAAAGGAATTTCAATGCTTCTAGAGATAATTAAATCTCAAATGATCTAAGTACTTTTTTTTTTCTGCAGGTAAATGTAATCTCTGGATAAAAAACTAAGGCTTGACATACAGTCTCTGAAATTGAAATTGTTGTTAAAACAATTGCTCTATCATATTTCCCAGAAGGAATTGACCAAATCAATTACAAGCAATCACTCACTTCATGTGCAGCTGACTGACACTTTTAATGAAAAATGTCTATGTTATAGGTTTATTGACAAAAGTATGCAACATATTGTTCCCAGAAGAACCAGAACATTTTAATAGAGTAATATGAATGACAGAAAAGAACCGAGAAGACAATTAATGACAATTAATTAGTTGTACTAACAGACCTTGAAAACCCTGGGGTACTAGTCAAATCACTACACCATGTAAATAGTAAATATGTGCTGGGGTGCATCAGGCACAGCATCACCAGCCAGGCAAGAGAGGGGATTGTCCTGCTCTGCTGTGCACTGGGGCAGCCTCAGCTCAAGTGCTGAGGGCAGTTTTGGGTGCCACAATATAAAAAAGAGATTAAACTGTTAGAGAGTATACTTGAGGGAAAGCTGTATGAGGAGTGGTTGAGGTCACTTGGTCTGTTCAGCCTGGAGAAGAGGAGAAGGGAGATTTCATAGCAGTCTACAACTTCCTCGTGAGGGAAGGAGGAAGGGCAGGCACTGATTTCTCTGTGGTGCCCAGTGACAGGACTCGAGGGAATGGATTCAAGTTGTGCCAGGGAAGGTTTAGGTTGGATATTAGAAAATGGTTCTTTACCCAGAGGGTGGTTGGGCACTGGAACAGGCGCCCCAGGGAAGTGGTCACAGCACCGGCCTGACAGAGCTCAAGAAGTGTTTGAATGATGCTCTTGGTCACATGGTGTGACTCCTGGGGTTGGTGCTGTGCAGGATTGGGGGTTGGACTTGATAATACTTGAGGGTCCCTTCCAACTCAGCTTATTCTGTAGTTCTGTGACATGTAATGCAGAAATCCTGGCACATGAGTTAAAAACAAGGACTAATTTTTGGAGATGTACTGTCTTTGTTGAAAGCTGATTGATTTTTACAGATGATCCAAGCTGATAGATAGCCAAGCAAGCATTCCGTCAACTTATCTTGGCTTTTACTGGAAAAACAGAACCAAACAAAATATTGTTGATCGGTTTGTCCAAGTCTGAAAACATTATGACAAGTTTATATTATAGATATAAAAGACTTTGAAATGTATTTCAAGAATCATTACTTTCAGATGGAAACCCTTCAGAACTCAGTAGTTTCTAATTCTCAGATATTTTTTCCTGAACTAAAAGAAGAATGGCTATGATGAACCAAGACATGAGTGAAACTTTTTAAAAATTTAGTCAAGCCTTGCATCCTGAA
>VZRN01002074.1:1964138-2012069 GCA_013397935.1 Dasyornis broadbenti
GTGTGTGTGGGTGTGGGTGTGTGTGGGTGTGTGTATGCATGAGGATATGTATAGGCTGCTGAAGTTATCAGGAATCAATGAAACAGAAGGGCTGTGGACTGCCTTTCTGATAAGGAAGCGGGATCCCGTGGAGGGGAATCACTGCTGCCACCGATCTACAGCCTTGTTTTGGCTCCTAACCCTGCCTCGCTCCCACCCATCCCTGATCCAGCCCCGCTCCAGCGGCGCGGCGGGGCCCAAGGTCTCCCCTGTCCCGCATCGCCCCCTGGCGGGACCTGCGGAAAATGCGGATGTCCTGCCTACCCCCGGGTCCCCCGGTCAAACTTCTGCCTCCTTCTTGTTCAAAACCTTAGTCTCGCATAAATCAAAATGTCTAAATTTAAATTACTTAGTATCATTGTAGTTTTATGTATATTTTTTTTCCCCTAAGTATAGAGGTTCTTTTAAATTTAGATGTAGGGCAAATCTGAATAGGGATTAAATGAAAACTCATGTTATGTCCTTCAATATCTTCGAGGTTAATTTGCTGTGTTGGCAGATTATACTTCTTTCTAGCCACCAAAACTTCAAACCCTGGTTAGGATTGGGATGTCAAAACAGTCCTTCGGGCTTTTTGCCCAGCAGCAGTTATTCTTCTTGGCACAATGTGAAAACAGTGTCTAATATCTTTCTGCAACCTTGGTCTGCAGAGCTGCTTGGAAATGAGAGCTTGTCATAAAACTGGTAATTAGCAGGGACAGAAAGATTATGTCTCACCGTAACATCTGGAATTAAGTCAAAGATTTTTGGTTTAAAGACACAATGTTTCTGGTGCTGAACTATGTTTTACGTCTTTCTGTCCAGGCTGTAACAGCCTGGAAGCTCCAAGTCAGCAACTGCCATGTCTAGAGGCACCTTATTTTCTGAGAAGTCATTAATTGCTTCCTGCTGTGACTGCTGAGGGGCATGCTGAGGGACATGCTGGTCTTGAGACCATGAAGCTGTTTGGTGTCTCAGTCTGTGTAAGGAAAGCATCTTTCCAAGCTAAAACAGGAATTTGAATAGGTTGTGTTTGTGGTGATGATCAGGGTGGCCACATTGACCAGTCCTGTAGTGTAAAGATTCCTTTTGATCCACAAAGATCATCACTATGCTGCTTTCCTGAATATCTTTCCTGAGTATCTTCAAGGAAGAAAAAGGCAATGATACTATCATTTTTGTTCATATATTTGTTACTTTTTTTTCATCCACAAGTTGAAAACACTGGCAATTAATTATGGTTTTATGGGAATAAACCTTCCTCAGGACAACTTATAGGACAAAAGAAGCAACATGCTTTACCCTATCAGTTCTGCTTTTGGGAGTTCACAAAGGAGCCAAAAGCTGTTTCACACATTTTGAAGTGTGTATTATTGCCTTAATGTGTTTCCCTACATTTTGTGAATATTCAGAATAATTACATACAATAAATACTCAGTTCCCAGTTGCTTATCTTATAATAAATCTACACATATCCACCATCAGAGCAAAACACTTGTTTTAAAACTGATGGTGAGTTGTTACAGCAGAGACCGGTGGTAGAAATGAGCTGGTTTATGGTGGTATATATAGCACCAGGGCTCCCAACACATGCACTTCTCAGATGTAGTCTGCAGGTCAAGTAGATTGCATATCAAGGACTTCTGCAATTTCACTCTGAGACTTCTACATTTCCATTTCAAAGGCTGGTAGAGACCCTATTTGTTCTTGATGCAGAATTCCTTCTTGGAATCAAATGGTATTGAGGGCAGGGAACAAAAGTTGAATAAATAACGAAGAGCTACTTAAAGCCCATGGAAATGCAAAAAAAAAAAAAAAAGCATCAGTATCACTTGACTCCTACACGAATTCTTAAAAGGATCTGTGTTTTATATAGTCATTCATGAAGTAAACCAGTAATCCAGAAATTGTACTTCTGTTTCGGCATTTAACTTGCAGTTTATACTGTGTGTTTCACTGCCCTGTACCCAAGATTAACCCTCATTTTCTGGCTCACTTGGCTAATCAACAGGATCTTCCTTTATCAGTAAATGTTTTCAGCAGTATCTGATCAACTGGATTCATACCCATGACTGCTTTCCAGGTTTAAGAAAACTAATTTACTCAGAGGAGTATAAATAGTGAATAAAGAAGTTCATCCAAATAAAGAAGTTCATCCAAAATGTAGTAGTCTCTCACAATTTCCACAGAACCATGTGCAGTGGGTGGCCAAAGAAGTTCTCAGGCTCATGTAGATTGTATCCATTTATGCTGTGATCATCTGAAATTTACAGAACGAAATTTACTTTAACGCCGTGTTATGAATACTTTTCCCACTTTTAGGGCTATTTTTGGAAAAGATTGAGAAAAATAAGTATTTTTTTCTCAATTATTTCTCAGGTTATTGAACTTTTCAGTACTTTTTCATATAATCATAGAGTGGTTTGGGTTGGAAGGGACCATAAAGATCGTCTTGTTCCAACCTCATAGAATTATTAAGGTTGGAAGAGACCTTTATTAAGTCCAACCATAAACCCAGCACTTGCAAGTCTACTGCTAAACCATAGCCCTAAGTGTCACATTTTTGCAAAATAATGCAGCTTTCCCAACAGGAATAAAGGATACCTCAGTTTTCCTTTACTTGTCCTTGTTTTTTATAGTTAAAGCAGTGACTTTGAAAGCTAAAGATACTGTTTTAAACTTTACACTCTCAGTAGAGCTTGCAAGCAAGTTTACCACTTTGGGGGCAAGTGTTCTGATTACTAAATAATGAGCAAAAATCTCATCAACAGGAGAAGCAGAATCACAAGCAGCCTCATCCTGGAAAAACAGGATGGCATGAGGAGCCCCACACGGCAGCTCATCCTGGGCTGCTTCAGAAAATATGGGGTGAAATGGGGCCTCTCTGGGGAGGGAGGTGGGAGCACCTCCAGTGTTTTGGGGTTTCTGGCCAGAACAAGGATAGGAGGGGGCTCTGAGCAGCACGGTGTGGGGGGGCTGTGGGCATGCTGAGGACCACAGGTGCTTCCTGAGCTCTGCAGGAATCCATGCTTTTCCAGAGCTTAGTAATCACTGCAAAAAAAGGCTGCTAGGCCAGAAATTAGGACTTGTGTGCCTCATTAGGACCCAAACTCTGTATTCATTCTCAACCTCACTGCTACACTAAGTCACCCTTAATAGGCTATTATATAAGGACTTTTTTTTTTCCATAGGAGATAACATCTCACAGGCATTGTCTACCAATTTTCACTTAGATTTCAGACAGAATAATTTGACAGATATAACCTTTGTTGTGAGCATACTGATTTAATTCTTACATTCCATCTTCTGAAAATATGCTGTACATATGGAAAAGTCTGAGATTATTAGTATCCATTTGGGGTTTTATTGTGATCAAGTGAGCAAGAACTACAGTTTTGGATAATACGCCAGTATCAGTTTTTAGGGCAGGTAATTGAGAGTTGTTTATTTTGAATGCAGCCTCAGAAACTTGTAAAGCTGCTGGGTTTTACTATTCAAATTTGACATGCAAAAGATAATTCTTAGTTTAATGCTCAGTATATTAAAACTAGTTTTTCTCACATTATTGAACATGGTTTTAGCATGCTTTTGATACAATGTACTTTGTATTAAAGTTTAATAGCTGAAAGATATGGTTATCAATCATGTGATGTTTTCCCTTATGCACCTATGTTCATGTTTGCTGAACAGTGCTGGCAATAACTAATGAGCAGTTCCCAGCCTAAATTGTGGAGTCAGGGATTGTTATATTTTTTTTATGCATCATTTGTACATGTCATTAAGTTACTGATACACTGTGTAACTCAACTACATTTATTTTTTTCAGTTCGGTTAATCTAAAAATTTCTGAGAAATTAAATAAATGAATGTACACATATTTAAATTCAAAGCAGATTTCTGGACTTGATGTTCTTTACTGCCTAAGAAAATGACTCATGGATTATACTGGAAGATCCCCTTCTGGGAAAATCTTATAACAGAAACTGCTAATTCCAGTAGATTAATTTTCCAGTTGTTTTCCCAAAGCTGTTCTTATGGGAACCCCTTAATTAGTAGTATATTTTAAATCAATTTATGTTTTTACCAGCAGTCAACCCTATTAATAATTTTTACTTGCTTTTATGTAGAATTTTTTGACATTTAGTTCTTTGCAGACCCTTTCATGTCTACAACACTGTTAATCCTGCAGACTGCCAAAAGAAAGAAGCAATTATACTCCTCAAGTGATTCTGGCCAACATATATGCAGCTGTACAGCAAATGGCAACAGAGCGGTGTAGGGAAAATAAGTGGGAAACCTTGAAATGTTCATGTCCTCAAACACCCCTGTGATGCTATCAAGAAACCCAGTGAGTGCACCTCTGCCTTTCAGCCAGGAACATCTCACTTGCTCTGCCTCTGTTTTTCAGAATTTTTTTGAAATAGTGTATTTCAGGCTCATTCCCTTAAATTAGATTACATTTCCCTTAAATTAGATTACATTTCTCTTTTCTACCCCCTTAAAGTGAGAGGAAAGATAAACCTCTTTGTTTCCTTGGCAGTCATGTGGGGAGAAGACTTTAAAATGACCAGCACAGGCTGTCTGCAGGTGAGTGAGCAGAGTCACCAGTGATACGTGAATGAATCCACATGTCAATCTAAAAATAATTGTACCTACAGGAAAAGGCCACCCAAAAGCATTCTCTAATCTTGTGAAGAATAGAAAAAAACCCAAACAGATACATTTATAATGTGATTAACACATTATATTCAAATGTATGACATAATAAGAGAGCCTATAAATAATTGATTCTAGTTTCTCTGTATAAATTGATAGAAAAAAGAGATTTTTTTTTCTAAATATCAATGCATGGACTGACAACAACAAAAAAATGTTCATTTTGATGTTCTACATAAAAAGTCCATTTAGTTAGATTTCAATGCTCATTTAAGTATTGAAGCAGCTCAGTTTAATTCACTGTAACAATAATATTGCCTAGCTAAATGTAAAAAACATTGTTCTGTAAATAAAACATGGTGCCTCACTAAACCTTACTCAAATGGTGAGTGAATCTGGAATTATTTCAATAAGATCAAAAATCAAAATTAAATAAAACTTGAGGATATTCTGAGAACAGGATTGCAAAGGCACGATTTCTTAAGGGGAAGGGAGCTCTTCCATTTCCTCTTTGCTCTTCTGAAAGTAGCCAAATTTTCTATCCCTCAGTTCAGCCACATGTGGAAAACTCATCAATCTCTACAAGATTTCTTAGACTTCCACAGAAAGCCAGTTGCTGTTTGTAAATCCTGGATAAAAAGTATTAGAATTATGTCAAAACAGCTCACTTACTCTAAACATCCAAAGCACAATGATTATTGCACTGCTGATTTTTTTTTGTTGTTTTTGTTTTTGTTTTGTTTTTGTTTTCTTTGTTTGATAATAAAGAATCTTTTCCATCAATAAAGGGAGACAAGTATATTCAGCTCGGTAATAATGTTGGGGATTTACCTACTCTGGTTTTCTTTCATTCGTGAAGGTTGCTATTTTGTAGTTTGTTTGTACAACTTTTATTTATATTGCTGGATAATACTTTATGTGTGCAGATTTATTGCCTTCTATGAGACTACCCATAAGACTAAGTAGCAGACAATACCAATACATATGCTGAAATTTTCTTTTATTTCACTGTTAATATATTCAGTCATTGTCAGACATCCTGAAGAATTTAAAGACAGTTTTGTGACAGACAATGTTACTTTCACTCTATGTTACACTATGGTTTGAAAATATGAAATGTTTTAATTTGTTTTAAAAATCTCCAATCCTTTGGGACCAAAGGACTTGGAAGCCTCACCACCAACAATACAGAGGAACAAAAGCTCACAAAATACAGTAAAACCATCTCAGTGCCAGATTTTTGAATGTGAAATGAAAAATAAAATAAACAAAAACATTACCTGGCATTCAGGATCCAATATAATTCATGTTTATTTTCACTGTGTACAGAAGGTGGAGCCAAATTCATAAGGATCTGTGAACTCATACTTCATTCTTTGTTTGAATACTTTTCTAGTGTCGTTCTAGAGGGCCAGCTAGTTCAGAGGACATATTGATTGGAATCAGTTACAATGTTCGGATAAATCCTTTTCAGACCAACTTTTCTGGTGTTTAACCTGTTTAATGAGGTTTAGAAGTTTCTTGGCATAGCTGAAGAGTGTCTGAGCCTTCATGTATTACCCTTCTTCCTTTCTTCATCAGTGACAAAGGAGCAAATTCATATTTCTAAATGTAGCATGTGAAAGTGAGCAAGCTGAGTATCACCAAAAAGTTGTGGTGATGAAGTGGGAAGCACCCACTTCCAGCCACAAAGAACAGAAGGGAAGCAATCACCCCAAGTTTCGAACACTTTATTTTCCTTCTCTGTGATCCTCATAAATTTGAAAAAGAAACTCCCACTTAGTTGTTTGCACTGGTAGACGATATTCCAAAATGCAACCAGAGAACAAATCAGAGTAATTTGGGGCTTAAAGGATGGACCCTGGCATTAAGAAATTTTGCTTCTAATTCTGGTTGAGCCATGAGCTGTCTATGACTCAGAAGAGCTGCTGACATTCTCCATGACAAACCTCCCAACTCCATAAAACAGTTACTTCTTCTAAGAAATGCGTAACTTCTTCTAAGATTATGTTTATAAAACACTCTGAGATTGTAGACAGATGACTGTACAACATAGCAATATATTTCCGGAGAATGCTGACCGTTCCCTAGGGTGGGCTCTGATGCAATGGCATCTGTCATAGAGAACTTTCCGCTTTCATTTTAGGTGCTTCAGTCTTGATGTTTTTTCCAGCAGGGTTGCTTTTAAAATAGCAATTTTTTATTTTGCAGGCAGCAAGACCAGAATCTATCTTATGCTGACTAAGCCTCCTTTTCCCCTGGGGAATATCTAGCTTTGAATTAAATGAATCTGAGAAATCAGTTTCAACAAGGAATGTCAAGAGAACTCACTAAGAAACAGTATTGTGATTATCCTACTTTTGTTATTACTATCCTTAAAATGATCAGAAAATATTCTTATAGGCTATGTGCAGTGCAACCCAAGTGGGACCAGATACCGCCCTGAAGGACGACAATTGCCTTTAATTGTCTATTTTGAACAAGCAATGACCCTTTGAAACTTGGGGCAGGAGGTGGATAAGGCTGTGTTTTGCAGACTCGAGGGTGTGCTGGGTGCATCATCTCTTGCCGTGGGCTCCAGCCCAGTCACCCCAGCTGAAAGAATGCACAAGCACTGTGGTCAGCTACTTCAAAGCTGAGTTGTATTTCTACGTGATGTAAATTCCTTAAACAGACAAAAACCACTGGGAACTAAAAAAAAAAAAAAAAGAGGGGAAAAAAAAAAAAAAAAAAAAAAAAAAAAAAAAGCATTAAAAAGCATTGGTCTGCACATTTATGTGCTTAGGTAATCATGAAATACCACATTATTTTTCCTTGGATGTTCCGAGAAGCTTTACCTCCATAGGGCATGAAATAGGGCCATGCATTATTCACAAGTCTGTCTTTAAAGCCACATGTGTGAGAAGGGATATCAGTGAAAACCTGACGAAGTTTATGTGCCATCCAGGGGTGTGGGTGACTGCACAGTTGCCTTGTAGCACCCAAGAAAATCTGCACTGCCTGTGTATAATAATCTCCATTTACTGTATATTCAGCTCATTTTACTTGGTCTGTGGATTCCTCCCCCAAATTACACAGGACAAGGACAGTGCTGTACATGGGAGTCCTGGGAAGTGAATTTTGCAAGCAAATTGAAAACAAGTGAAGGCATGTGATTCATTGCAAGAGCTCCACAAACTACAGACATGCTAAATTGTAACTTAACCATGAACCCCACTGGTATCCATGGGAGATTTGGTAATGGTCAAAGGACTGAACAGCTTTCCAGATGACACATTCACTAGGGCTTTCTTAGTGAATCAGGTTGCTCAAATATTACTAGGGATTATTTGGAGGAAATACGAGAAAAAAGAAATTATAAAATGCTGCACTTGTGTTCACGTAATAATACAAAGAAAACAGTGGAGTGAGTTCTGTATTAACCATGAATATGTGCCAAAAGCTGGAAATACTAAATAATCCAAATTTTGGTTCCCTTTGGTAAGTCTATGTAGAAAAGCAGCAGCAATACTGTGGGCTCTGAACTATTTCACTGATTTAGCTGAGGATTCAGCAGAAAGTGGAGAGAAGCACTGTGGAAACCATACTGAGGTTCAGCTCCAGAGAGGCACTTGGCAGACTCTGGGCCTCAGCACTGCACCTGGGTTGTGCTGCAACTGTGCCCTTACAGATTGTGCTGCAGCCTAACAAACCAAAGGCAAACAGGTTCTGGAGTCCTTGCATTGCCACGCTGAAAGATTGCTTCACCAGACTGCGCTGTTTGCTCCAAACGACAAAATGTCAATGGACGACAAGAGAGTTCACAGAGAGCTTGAGGCACCAAAATGTTCATTTCTATTATGTGAAAAGAATCTGTCTTCTGCAGTGCAAGGCTTCAAACCTAACTGTGGTCTTCTTAGCCGTCTCTTAGTCCATAATTATGAACAGATTGGCAAACATCTCAGATCTGATGTCCCCGTGCTTTCCTGTTGAACACAGTTTAAGCTGAAGAGGGGTTGTAAGTGAGGACATTTGTTCCATCTGAAACAATTGTTTCCACTGCGAGGCAAATGAATGTGAGATTTTCTTGTAACCTTGTGAAATGGTAGATCATTGCATCACCTGAAGCTGAATATGCTATGGTAATAGGCTGTAAAATGTGATCATGGAGACATATTTCCAAACTCTGAGAGACATTTCCAAGTAATTCTTATCAGAACAAATAATAATCCTTCCTAATTCTACACCGTATCACGGTAGAGACTTGTAAGACTTTCCTTTTTGCATGTAGATAATGCCATAGCAAAACCAAGTCCTATGCTTAATATGGCTGCAAAACTATTCTTCCCTTGTTACTAAAGTATAAGTTTTAGTTTTCCAAAGTGCATTTTAAGATTGCTGGGCTTCTCAAAAATACTGTTTGTTTATTTAAGTGGAGAAATATTTCTTCGTCCTTCCTTCAAAATTATAATGTTTGAAAAATTGGAAAGCCTATACTGGAAGATAATGGGAAAATACAAGATCAGGCAAGCTGGAGCCTGTGATCCTGTGATCTTGCCAGCTTTTACAGGGAATGATAGCTTTGTATTCTTGCACGTTGTAATTCAAGGGTTTATTCGAGGTGTAATTCTACTTTCCTAAAGGGCAATTTTTTCAGCACCAATACATATGACATCCCAAATGTCCTCAATGTCTCAGCATTGACACACACATAGTCATGTTGGGAGAGTTTTCTATTTTGCTTCAGAATAACCAGTGTTTTACAGACAGTAGCAGGAGCCCTCTGTGTACTCTGCTCACTCTGTACCACAGTCATGAAGACAGTGAAATACTATGGTTTGTATATTACAACTTATCCATTCTCAAGAAGAAGGGCACACAATCTTAGAGGCACAAAGCTCCTTTTCTCCCTTAATGTGATGAGAAAAGGCAACCTGAAAACAACCTTCAGAAAACATGAAGTTTCTTTCTGCCACATGGCTTGGACAACTGTAAAAACAAGAAAGAAAAAAAAAAAGTCAAAACTAACAACCACTGTCAAAGGAAAGAGGGCAAACTGAGCAAACCAGTTGTCTTTGTCTGCAGCTGGAAGAAGGGGAATGAAAGGTGTGCACTGTAGTGCACTAGCTCTTTTTGTCAAACAGGAGGCAGTGTGGGCTGCTATTAACTACTCCAGAGCAAGAACCAGGATGGGTGTGTTTAGTTCCCAGTTCCAAAGCTCCCTGCTGAGTATATTTCTACAAAGATCCTGTCTTACTTCTCTTCTCTGGAGAGTTCTGAGTGAAAAACAGTAGGGAAGAGCTGTGAAAAATAAGCAGTAATATCTAGGTTTTGTTGCAGAGTGTATCTTTCATTTTTTCAAAAAAAAACTGTAAAGAGGACCCCTATTTAGGAATTTCTCCACAAGCATTACTGGACTTGTTCCCTTCAATGAGCAAAAAATGCTCATCCACGCTACTGAGCCCAGAAATAGCTCCTGAGAATAATGTGAGTTGAAACCCAAATGAGCTTGGTACGACCCAAAATGTGAAACTTCATAGAGAACTATCTGACCAGAAACACTTCTGGAGAAGCTCTTAAGAAGTCCCACAGGGCTGCTAACACCCCATGACATGAACAAGGATGACCAATTCTTAATGATGTTTGAACTCCATGTGTGAGGAATTCAACACAGAGAAATAAATAAATCTCTGTTCTACAGGCAAGGCATTTTTCAAGGAGCGTTTAACCAGGGTCTGGGCAGGAGCAAAGCCAAACTAGTTTCGTTCCAATTCCATAGATCAGTTTTGAAGCGTGTTTTTATTCTGTAGAATGTGTTAAAAAGTTATCAAGAACGTTTCTTCTCACTTTTGAAGCCTGATTCTCTGTATTATGCTTTATTTTCTGAAGTTTCCTGGAAAGAGTTCCCTGGAATGTGAGATCATTTCTTCACTTCTCCCATGGGACAGACACACACACACATGCACACACAAATAATAGTAAAAAAATATGTGATGTGTATCTCCTGTAGAAACAAACACGCTGCTCCTGGTGTGTACTTTCATGTGTGCACGTAAAGGAAACTGACCTCAGTAAACAAGGCTGTGTTCACAGCAAAAAAGCAGAGAGGGCTTGGGAGGGCTTCCTCTCCTAAGTTGTGGCTAGGAGACAGCAGCCCCAGCATCCAGAAGGTCCACGCTGGTTACCCATGAATCCCTTTCACTGCCATTTCTCCCTTTCCCTACAGTGAAACTCCTGGTGCACACCAGAGAGCCACCTTGCTCCATCTGTGTCAGGCGAGCCCAGGTCTGGTCACCGTGCCACCCAGGTGCCCCAGTGACCGGGGGCTGTGGGGCGGCTGCTCACTGCCCTTGTATTTGTTTTGTTACATCAGCAAGAGTGGACTTCCTTGCTCTCTGGCTTTCGGCGGGCTGGTTTTTGCTGTGCCTTCAGTCCTCTCCCTCCTCCTCCCCCAGCTCCGTGCTCTCCGCCCGCAGAGCGCCCCTCCTCCCGGGCTGCCTCCCCTCCCTCTCCCCTCCTCTCGCACAGTCAGAGGCTTGAAAACTTGTTAAAAGCTCTCCCAGTGTTCCAAGTTAGAAAAAACTTTTACGAGGTATCAGCACTTTTCTTTCATTAGTGGGGAAGGAAGGATGAAAAATACAAAACAGCAGTAGACTTTTAAAGTTTAAATAGACAGGTCTGAGTGCCTGAACGTGCTCTTCCATTTTAGTTTAACCCTCCAAAGAAGTACTCTGATCCATTTTCACTGCTGATCAGCAAGGGTAAGTTGAAAGTTTTCCTTTTTCATCATTTTGTGTATCCTTTTTTTTTTTTTTTTAAAAAAAAAGCTTCTATTCTTTTCTTTTTTCTTTTTTCCCCCCCCATCCTAAGAGTTCTGTGTTATTGCGCTGAGGTTTGAACTGTGTAAAAACACACATCTCTAAACAGGGTAGATTCTCCTAAAATGCTAAGTTTCAGCTTGGAGGAGTTCTTTGCTTTCTTTTGTCATATTTCTATACATTTCTAGTAGCGCTACACTTTTACAACTTGTAATCTTGTTCAGCTGAGGGAGGAACTGTGGCGAAGTTCTGAGTGCCGGACTTGTTGCTAGTCCTGCTTGAGTAAGAACGCTCCCCTCCACTGCTCTGGGGCTAACTCATCTCCTTTAAAGAAAAAGCCGAGGTGAGCTTTGCTCTCCTCTGCTGTACCAAAATTGCATCAGAAGTTGCTAACAGGGAGACCTTGCCCTGAGTGCATCCCATTCCTTCCCCACATGTTTTGCTTTCATATGGAAATCCTGATTGATGCCTGATAGCTGGAGCAGAGCAAGGTTCTTAATTAGATGGCTTGTTAAATGCTGCAGCTACTGCAGTGGTGACTTTCACGTGGTCTTCCTGATAAGTTTTTTTCAGCTTTTCTTTTAAAACAGATGTGATAAAGTCCAGACATGCGCTTATGATTTTAACCTGGTTTGTATATAGTTACTCTGTTTTAGCAACCTCAGTGAGGGATTTTAGAGAAGGAATGTGGAATATCATGATATGCCTTACCACGTTGGCAATGTCTGTGAAAGTCTTGGGTAACTATAAATGAAAATTGTCTAGGAAGGACTGTACATAATTCCTATATGACACATTCCCTGTATATTACCGTGAAGACTTAATTGCCAAAATGCGGAGGAAAAAATACTTGAGCAGCATCTCTTGGAGGACTAAAAACCTTTTCAAGTTGTGAGACTTGGAGTGATTCCTTGTAGCAGTTGTTGCCTGCTGCTCACCACTAGTTAAAAAGCAGCACGAGAAAGGAGAAAAAAGAGGCTTCAGCTGAAAGACAGATGAAGCAAAGAGTCTATCTTATCAAGTAACACATGAACAAGAATATTGTGTGCTTGTAAGTGTCCTCATATTTTGCCTTGAGATAACCAGTAAGCCTCATGAAGCAGAATATTTCATCTGAGGATTTCCTTTTCATTTTTGTACATGACACTTATGACAAAAAATCCTGGCAATGAGGACAAAAATGGGATATGGACAACTTTTTCCTGACATCTCTGTGTGCATGAGAGTGTGTGTGTGTGCACGCATAGGGAGCGAGTTAGAGGACTTGAGTGAAGCTTTCATCCTGCCATTTTTAACATCTGGACAGCACACTACACTGCAGAATTTAAGCCTCTAGTCCTTGGGATGTTTACTGAAGTGTTTCCTTCAGAAACTTCAAAGCCAAACACTGGAGGTGACCCACAATACTTAAAAAGCATTTGAATGGGAGAAACACAAGCAGCAGGCTGGGCTCAGGAGAGGGAAGAGAGGGATGGACACAGGGATTTGATTTGCGACATAAGGCTGAATACTTGTACACACAGGAGCTCAGACAGATTCAACACTGTAGAGTTATCTCAGCTCTCATATTATGCAAGCCCAAGAGATTAATTTTCTTTGTCTGCAATGAACCAAGGCCAAGGATTCCTGTGGGTATGGGGAAGGTTAGAGGACATTGAGCAATGCATCTGTTTCATTAGATATGTTGCTGTCTTTCCCCCAGTCTCTGGTATCTCCTTCCCATATTAACAACTGAATTTGTCTCATGTGGAGGCACCTGGGCTGTTGTTTGTACCATTTATGTATTTAGACATCCAGATTTCAAGATTCTCAAGGAGGAGCATCAAAGGCCTCAGGGCCCCCTCAGGGAGTTCAGTGTTCCTTCCCTTAATTCCAAAGTGAGTCAGGAGAGGGATGAATCTGGGCATTAACACAGAGGATAGACCTGACTTGTACAACTAGAGAATATCTAAGAAAGTGCTTACAGTTGCTTTTGCAAATATGCTTAAGTATTAAGTTATGTGGGGAGGGCACTACGTGGGAGAGGCAGAGGCTATGGGATAGATCCGGTAGTGACTGACCACCAGCAATATTGGCAGACAAAGGAGAAACCGCAGTTGTGACACTTTAAATTCTAGTTACTGCAACCATTTTGTGCGTAACCTTTGTCTGGTGAATGAAATGAACTGAAGCTCATCTGAAGACCTATATATGAACTATACTTTCCCAAGGGAATGTCTGAAAGGCATTCACTTTTTTTTGTAAGATTTTGGAAAACTAGCCTTCCCTATTCTAACAGGTCTAAACCCAATGAGCTGTACATCTCAGCTTTCTCTGTGATGCCTGTTATGTTTGGGAAATGCTCAAGTTGATTTATATTCAGAGTCCAGAGCCTTCTCTTCATTGTCTATGTGTGTGTGAGCACAAATAAAAAGAGAGGAAAGGTTGGAAAACCATAACTTTGGCCTGTTTCCCAATTACTTCAGCCGTACGATCCCATTTTAGAACCTACTCTAACCCTTACTGCTCTTCCATCCACTAGAATGTGACCTTCTAACACTGTAGTCAGACCACAGCACTGAGTTTGCATTATTCTTCTTGGAAAATATGAACCAGATGATATGATGAATGCCATCCATAAAAAATAGTTCTAGAATTTCTTAATTGTGGCTTACAAATCAAATGTCTTATATATGTGGTCATCCTAAACCCATGCAGATGAATGCCGTCAGATCTCCTGCTGCTCTGTGGATTTTTTTCCTGTCTTTACCCACACACAGTAGGACCTGGAAGAAATCCATCTTTTAAAGACTACTATATTTTAATGTTAGGCCAGCATTAGTCTGCCTCAGAGAAGGTTATGATCCTGTAAAGTATTAATCAGTAGGAACTCATGAAATGCACATACTCATCAACAGGCGTATCCTTAAATTCCTGAAGTACTGAATTTGTATCAATTGAACAGGCCAGCCCGTGTCATTCATTGGATTCATTTAAGATATTTGGAAGTGTTAAAACAAGCTAAAGCCCAGAATGCTAAAGAGCTACTTTTATAGGTTATCTGCCAAGCATTTCAAACTACTTACAAAGCTAGAATACTTAAGTACCTGTTTGATACAAAACCTCTTTTTATACCTGGTAAACAGATTTGTAATCAGTTAATAAAACTGGCCTTTCAGTGGCCTGAAAGTAAACAAGTTAGATCCGATGAATGAATTTTCTCTACAACAAAGCAAAGTACTGTGTTTCATAAAGCAATGGAATCCACTTAAGAAAAGGAATAATATATTTGTGCCACCACAAGGTTATCTGATTAACAGTACAATGTTTTGAATTGATGTGGGGTTTTTTTATCACTGGCAAAGGCTAGCATGTAACTGATCTCTTTTTAAAAAAGTTGCTTTTCAGAACTATGTATGAGTAATTCAAGCATGGAATGTTTCCTCCTGGAGTTTATATTGCCAGAGGACACAAATGAAACTTAGCAATTTTGCATGCTGAAGCAAATTAAAAAATAGGTAGTAAATTCTCCAAATATTGCAGGTGTGGGATTAAGTAGGTCAAAACTGAAGTAAATCATATTGCATTAATGAACCAGAGAGGAGTGTAATTAGAAAACAAACAACACATAACTGCCTAGAAATAACATATCCTCTGTTTTCTTAATCAGGCTTTCAATCTGAAATAACATTTAGACAGTAAAAAAGTACATTGAGTCGGAGGCAACTTTGTTAACCCAATAGCTTCTAGTCTCTGGAAAGCTGGCTAATTAAATCAAGAAGCTGTTACTTGAAAAAGGCTCCTTCTTTCCACTTCCACTTCTACGACATGGAGCAAATAGCTTGCCTTTAAAACAAACTTCACATGTTGTATAGTTACAGGCTGTTCTCTGTTTTAACAATCGCAGCCTGAGGAGGAACGTGGTCACATTTCATTCCAGCTTTTCCAGGGACCTCCGCGCTTCTCTGCCTGACTCCTTCTCTGCCACCCCAGCCCAAAAAGACAAACTCGCTTTTTCTGGGAAGGATGAAAGCTGAGGATGGCTGAGGGGATGTGTCAGGGAAAAGTATATTCTATGTGCTCCTCCTGGCAGAGGCTTCCAGATTTAGAAGTCTGAAGCAGGCCTGATCCTTTGATGGGGCTTCATTCATGAGAAGAGCTAATTACATGAGGAAGGGTCAACAGGCTGCAGTGGGTGAACTTCAGAGCCAGCTGTTTAGGCAGATGGAGGAAATGGCCCTGGGATATTTTGCAGGGGTTCAAAGATAATTGACATCTCGGAGCTATCAGAGCGAGTACTTTAAACACTTGTCTCCCATTACTCTCTCAGGCTCGGTGGCAGGAATGGTGTGTTATTATTTGGCATCTATCGTTATGTTTGAGTTTGCCAGGTTTATAGTTTTGTGTTTCCAGTGACTCACCACTTCTTGAAAGCAAATCTCCTTGGTGCTAAAATTTCCTATTTTATGAATTATCCAAAAAACGCCTTTTCTATAAATGACCTTCACAAGGGAATATATCCATGATGCAGTGGGGAGGAAATCATTTGGACATTACCAAAACTGTTAATACCAGGAAGGGATTACTCAGCATCCATGGAACAAATATCTTTGCCCAGCAGCATTCGCATTAAAAGGGAAACATCATGATTATTTTTCCTTTTAAGTTTTCGATTTCACATGCTCTTTCATGTGGGGCAAGTTAAAATGCAAGTTTTTTATGAGCGTAAGATTGCCATTCTCCTCTTGATAATCTATAGTGAAATTTGGTTTTCGTAGGAATTGAGAACATCAAGCAAACCATTTCATTTCTTTTATGTCACCCTGTGTATTTTCAGATATCCTGAGAAGCTGCCTGTGTCCCAGAAATGCGCACTTTAAAACTCAAGTCAGGAAAGACAGTTTAAACTTGCAGTGTTCAACACTTGGAATGCAAACTGCAAGCCAGGAGTCGCTTTACAAACAGAAAGAGCTTATTTACTTTTTTTTTTTTTTTGCTAAATCTTTTTTCGTTTCAAAACAAAGAAGGAATTTAAATACAAAAAGATGCAACTACAAACCTGAAACTCCAGTGAATTAAGCAAATCACAGATAAACAGGAAACCAGTTCCTCCAATATGGTAACATGATCTTAGCTGTGTTTCACGTATTTGCTCTTCTTGGTTGCTTCATAAAACTGTTGGTAAAGAATACTTCCTTTGATCTTTGTGACACAAATATTAATGTGTAAGCTCAATTTAGACAGCAAACATTTTTTTCTGAAGTTTAGTAGAATATAAACTTGGCATCAATAGGAACTATCCTCTTAAATTTATTGCATGCTATGAAATGATAGGCAAGAGCTCAGTTTAATGTTGCTGTGTAGGAAAAGCTGCACGTGTTTTGCAATGATAGAATTTTAGGTATCTGACCCTTATATTAACTTAAGGTAACCTATTGTACCTAGGTTATACTGTGGTTTGCTTTTTTAGTACCTGAAAGAATGAACATAAAAATTACACTGAATGATCAATCCACTCTGAAACTGAGAAATATTTCATATATTCCTAGCATATTTAGGCAGTGCCACTACTTAGTTGCACACCCTGCTTCAGCTGTGTGTCACAGCTCTTTTCCTCCTGAGGCAGGTGTAGGTCATTGAACAGAGGCTGCCACCAAGGAAGTTGAGCCAACTGCAGTGGTCACTGAGGGTTGTCATGGACTTCTTGAAAACTGAAGTGAAATTAGGAACTTTTTCCATTGTGCTCCAAGACATTGTATGTTACTGTCTCTTTTCAGTTTCCCTGATTTCCCACTTCACCTGCAGACTAACTAAAACTCCGGTTTTTCTTCAGATTGTGTAAAATATATTAATTACAACAAAGCTGACACCACTGCTCTATTAGCATTGATCAGTGATTTAGTGTATCAAAGATATTAAAGCTCTGCCTTAATCCTCCCTATTTTTTTTCTTTTGTGTCCTTGTTTAGCCAACATCCTGTGAAGATGGGTGATTGGAGTGCCTTGGGAAAACTTCTTGACAAGGTTCAAGCCTATTCTACTGCAGGAGGGAAAGTGTGGCTGTCTGTCCTCTTCATTTTCCGAATCTTGCTGCTGGGGACAGCAGTCGAATCTGCTTGGGGAGATGAACAGTCTGCATTTCGGTGTAACACTCAACAGCCTGGTTGCGAGAACGTCTGCTACGACAAGTCCTTTCCCATCTCCCATGTACGCTTTTGGGTTCTGCAGATCATATTTGTGTCTGTACCTACTCTTTTGTACCTGGCACACGTGTTCTACGTAATGAGGAAAGAAGAGAAGCTGAACAAAAGAGAGGAAGAGCTTAAGGTAGTCGCAAATGATGGTGTGAATGTGGATATGCACCTCAAGCAAATAGAAATTAAGAAATTCAAGTATGGGATTGAAGAGCATGGCAAAGTGAAGATGCGTGGGGGACTGCTCCGTACTTATATCATCAGCATCCTGTTTAAATCTGTCTTCGAAGTTGCTTTCTTGCTGATACAGTGGTACATTTATGGGTTTAGCCTGAATGCCATCTACACCTGTGAGCGAGACCCATGCCCGCACAGAGTGGACTGTTTCCTCTCCCGCCCAACTGAGAAAACCATCTTCATCCTCTTCATGCTGGTGGTGTCCTTGGTGTCTCTTGCCTTGAACATCATTGAGCTTTTTTACGTGTTCTTCAAGGGCGTCAAGGATCGTGTGAAAGGGAAAACCGACCCCTACTCCCACAGCGGTGCCATGAGCCCTTCCAAGGACTGTGGCTCCCCCAAATATGCTTATTACAATGGCTGTTCGTCACCCACCGCCCCCTTGTCTCCCATGTCTCCCCCAGGGTACAAGCTCGTTACTGGAGACAGGAACAATTCCTCCTGTCGTAACTACAATAAGCAAGCCAGCGAGCAAAACTGGGCCAACTACAGCGCGGAGCAGAACAGAATGGGGCAGGCTGGCAGCACCATCTCCAACTCGCATGCCCAGCCCTTCGACTTCTCCGATGAGCACCAGAACACGAAAAAACTGGCGTCAGGACATGAGCTGCAGCCCCTCACCATTGTGGACCAGAGGCCTCCCAGCAGAGCCAGCAGCCGAGCCAGCAGCAGGCCTCGACCTGACGACCTGGAGATCTAAGCTTCTTGCTGCAGTACTGCTCAACTATGAAACGACGTGCATTGGAAGATGCCGTCAGTGCTGATCTTGTTCCAGTGGAGGTGGTACTTAACAGTCTCAAGCAGGAGATTTTAACAATCATTAAAAAAAAGAAAGCAAAACAAACAAGCAAACAAACTTTTAAAATACTTGCTGGTTCTTTGGGGGGTGTGGGGTTGGTGTGGGGTGGTACAGTACACATTGATATTTAATGTAGCTGGTTTAAAGAATTTAAATACTAAAAAAAGGAGAAAAGATAGGTAGTACTAAGGTAAAGGGCTGTTTTTCTAGAAAGGCTGTAAATATCTGAGTGTGTGTGTATGTATGTGTGTACTATCATGTTTGTTTCTAAAGAATCTTCTGTAATTTGAAAACCCAATAATAACTGAACTCACATTTATCAGGGTGAAGTGCTACCTGAAGATGAAATCATTTTTTCTATTCAACATGCAAAAAAGTCCAGGATTGCCTCTGATCATTTCCCTGTCAAGAACATTCCATTCTTAGAAAGTGCACTTTGAAGGTAAACTTTCCTACATGGTCCTCCGGGTTGTTGGAAGGCTCCTGTGAGGACAATTTACAGTCTTTGAGTCATTCAATTCAAATTTCAGGCATGGCCCACCAAGAAATGTTTTGGTCACCTGCTCTTCCAGCCCTTCAAGCAGGTGAATTTTGTGATGTGCGTAAATGAGATGGCTCCACACACGTGGACCCGGCAACGATACAGTCTTGCCCACAGCAATACTTGTGTCCTGCTACTTATGTAGAGTCTCTTTAGTATTGTATAAAACACAGTTTGCTGTCACTTGCAGATTTAAGCATCAAGACAAGCAAGCAACTGCCTTTAGTGAATTTTATCACACCTTTATGTATACTTAGGGTGTACGTGTGTGTGTGGATGTGGAAGTAAAGGTATACACAAAACACCCCCAGAAGCATAGGCTGAGAAATAAACGCACACAGGTTACTTGCAGTTGACACTTTCTCATGGATGTTGTGAAGATGTGGGCCACTATGGTGTTTACATTCTCTGGTTCCTTCAATGTAAGTGAAGCACATGTCGTTATATTTTTTTAATTCTATAAAATATTTTCCATGTATCCTAAATGGATGCTCTTTTAAAAATAAAAAATGGAAAGGGCCTAATCCTGGATGTCTTGCTCTGGAAAATCTCTCTTTAAAGTTGTTGGGAGTTTTGCCTCAACAAAGTCTGCAGGATCAAGCCCAAGATGTAGCGAACCATGTTCTTGCTGGCATGAATGATTTTCTTTCGTAGAAGTTAGGGGTGGAAAAGACCCATTAGGTCATCTAGCCAATTTCCCTGATAGGTAATAATGATGCTTGAATGATAGAAGATGTAGTACTGTAAGCAAGCTGTAGTCTTTTTTGTGAGAAACTTAGAAGAAGTGCTTTGTGCTGGATTAATAATAAAATATGCCTACATGGCTTTTGCAGTAACTGGTATTTTTCTTGTTCTAAATATTCACATTTACTGAACTGCAGTGTCCACTGAGTTTGACAGTTAGGTCTTTCTAGATGGCTCTAGCAACTTTAGTGTTTACAGTTAGATTATTTTTGAAATGCAAGTGAAGTTGAAAGGATTTAAAAAAAAATACAATTCTAGCTAATTTATTTGAAATATATGCTAAAGAAATCTACCAGTTTCTTCAAATGCATAGTCTCTTAGCTGAACACAGATTGACCAAGGAAATACATAGCTTGGTTTCATTTTGCAGCAACACAGATAATTTGTTTCATTTAATACATTGTATTAATTTGATTGACATTCCATGTTAAACTACTGTTGTCTTCAACTTCATTGCATGTATGCAACCATAGTTTGTCGGATCATGTTGTCTGGAGAACATTAGTCAATAAAGTTTTAATTTAGTATAAATACATTTTCTAATTGTCTTTTACTGTTTCATATGTCCATATATATATTTTGTTTCAGTCTGATAATCCAAACTCATTCCTCCCTTGTTCATTTTTCCCCAGTCACTCTGCATTTCAGAAGCATCCTTTATTTAATCCATCTGGATTTACTTTGAACTGAAATTCCACAGGGCCACGTTCAGACACCCTCACAACACAGGAAAAACAAGCATTGTCTGCCACTCCTGGAACAAAGTAATGTTCAGCATGAACAAATATTGCCACGAGTTTCAGAAAATATATATTTATTTGCAAACTATTATAAAAAATTGTAGTGCTAAAATACTGTTACATAATTTTTCAAGCAATTTTTATATATGGTTTAGATTCTATATTAGGAAGTCATTGCCATTTCATCATGTAATTGGATTGCTTGAGTGACAGTCAGTTTCAGTTTCTGGAATTAAAACCTCATTCCTTCAAAGTCAATAGGAGAAAGGTACTGATTTTGATAAGGCTGGAGTTTTGCATATTGCCTCTGCTGCTTCACCCCTTAGGTTCACATCCCTAATAAAGTCACACAGTGCTTGCCTTTTCAGCACTGGACTGTAAATGCAAGGTGGTCCAACTCCTTTTTTTATTTGAAAAATCAGAATATAATGATCATGTGATTATCATACTATTTTCTACTTTTACATTTGCTTGTTATTTTAAGTCCAAATTCTTCCCCTTCCTCTTGGTAAAGATGGGGGAAAAGCAGGGCAGTGGCACTGGATTTACAGCTATGAGAGATACTACTCAAGTACCAGCACAAGGAATG
This sequence comes from Dasyornis broadbenti, assembly GCA_013397935.1. NCBI lineage: Eukaryota > Metazoa > Chordata > Aves > Passeriformes > Dasyornithidae > Dasyornis > Dasyornis broadbenti. The sequence continues at coordinate 1,985,432 of VZRN01002074.1, forward strand.
ACTCCTTGAAGTTTCCCTTAAATAATAACAATGAGTCATATTTAAGCTAGCTTGCCCTGGTTTGTCTGTACAAACGGAAGGGCATTCCAAGCATTTTGTAAGGATCATGCCCTTGGAAAGGTGGACACTGAAGCATGCAGAGAAGGGCTCACCCTGAGATAAAATGCCGTGTCTCCTAGACTGGCTGATTGTCAGGTATGTCCAATGGGGCATCTTGGACAACTGAAATAATTTAGTGCTTCAGTACCAAGGCTCTCTGAGTGATTTTTTTGGTGGTAATGCATGTGTGTGCATGTGTGGGCTAAAGACATTCCAAAGGCCATTTCTCCCACCTAGATTTATTTCTGTGGAGTGCATTTATAATACACTTCAAAGTCATCACAGTGACATAATTTTGCGTGCCATGCATCTAGTTCTTTACACACTTTCTCTCAGTGCATCCCTGCAGCGGCATTTGCTTTGTCTGCAGATGACAAAAGTAAGGTGTGATACAATGCTAGCACATACTTCTCAGCCCTTGTAGAAGGACATGTTAGGTATTGATTTCAAACTGGAAAAGATGCAAAAATACACATCTCTGAAGGTAATTAAAACAAGAACATAAACCCCAAATTCACATCCTGTTAATTATTTTAAAATTTTGTGTAGCAGTATTTCACAAAAAAGGCAAATCTTCCTAAGGCCTCCACCCTGTCCCAGTAATGTGAAATGTTTTTACAGAATAAAGTTAGAAGGAAAAGTTACAGACAGCCTAAAATCTGTATGCATATCATGTAATTTCAAGTTGTTTTAAATACAGTGAGCACATACTGAAGGTTATTTCCTAATTTAGAAATTAAATTTCCATATTTAAAGTGGAAACTACAGTAATAGTTTCAGAACTGGGACAAATTATGTGAGTGTACCTATCACACCCACTGAAATCCTTCATTTTTAAGCAATGTACTTGTGTCGCTGGTCCAGAACCACATCTTCCAAGTGTCTGCAGTACTCCTGTGCTACTCAGCAGTCGCGCACTGACTCAGCTGTGATCTACCACCATGCTGCCTTTCCCTCAGATTTTCTCTACAGCTTGTTATTGATTAAAACAATTCCTTTTATTTAAGTCCCTGTATGTTTTTTTTGCAGAGCACACAGAGGATCCAACCATGACTCCAGCCTGTGTAATGTGCTGAGGTCTAGGGTAATCTCTGAGGAATTTCTTCTGGCTCCATTTTGGTTGTTCCAGCTCTGTGGACTTTGGATGGACTGTAGTGCTCAGTCCCTCAATGGACTGCAAATGTTCAAAAAAAAAAAAAGTGATGTAAGGAGTAGAGTTTTTCAAGTCAGATGTGGGAGTTCTGCAGTTACCTTGACTGGTTAATCCAGAGGTCTGGGTATACCAGATCAAAACCTCCTCAAGTTTTGGTGGCGGCTGTTTCTATTCCACAGAGACAGAACTACTTTTAATTCTTCTTGTAATTCCTCCATGATTCCTCCCTTCTCAAGAATTTAAAAAAAAATAGGGCAGAGAATAGGATTTACCTTCCTCCTGTAGAACGTTTTCTTTCTATTTACTCCTAATCCAAACCTATCAGGACTGAGCCGTCTAGTGGGCTTGACATACATTTTTTTAATGCACTGTATTATTCAAATGGTCGGATTTACCATAATCTCCTTGAAAATGTCTTGTCTTCTCATGCTGTTCACGCCAGCTATTTGCCATTAGATCTGCCAGAGGACTCAGATGACAGAGGTGGGGTGCACAGCCCTTGAGGATTTCTCTGGCAAAAATCCAATCCTTTGATGATACAGAGCTACTCCTTACATTACTTTAATTTCTAATGTCAACATAGTCAGTAAGGTCAGAAACATGTCTGAGAAATCACTGCTTAGATGTATTATCTACCTCAGTTCTGTGAAACTATTTGAGGGTCCTCCATTTTATTTTAACTTATTCTAACATAATGGCTCCAGAAACACTGGGCTATAAAATTAGCTCTGCAAAGAGGTGACTGCCTTTCCCTAACTTAAATCATGTGCTTTTGACTGTGCCCAAGGACATATTCACACCCAGACTCTGTCAGTCCTGGAAAGTGTGTCAGATGTAAATTACATGATGCTAGCACATCACTAGATTGAAACAGGAAGAGCTTATTGGTTCCAGTTCCTATTTAAAAGGTATTTTGATAGACACAAAAAGAAAAAAGAAAAGAATGCTTGTCTTAAACTTGTCTTAAATACTCCTAACTTGCAGCACTGCCAAAGACCCTATGAAGCAATACAAATGATGTGGATGTAAACATGTTAAGCATTATCAATGGATACTATGAATTTAAACAGTTTAAATAGATCAGCTGGTCAGTAATCTGGTAAAACCAGCCTCCTCTAAAATGGCTGCCCTCTGTCTTTCCTCCTGGTAGCCAAAATGCTGCATCTGGTATGCTGGCTTCCTGGCATCTTCAATGCAAAAGCACCTTGGACAAAGGCAGACATGTTTTTACAGTGCTCATTTTGTGTTAACTTATTTTAAGTACTGGAGAATCTGAGTGCTGGGAGCTGGAAGCAGAGAATCTGGGACAGCCTGTACTGGGTTAATAACACACCATCAGGGGAGTCAACCGGGGAGTCACTGGTGAAAAGTAATGGCTTCCTGGTGATTGTGGATTCTCCTGTCACATAAGAAGGTCTCTCCTGCTATGTTGAGGAAATTTGCATAACAAAATGAGACATGTGAGCTTAGACCAGTATAAAACGGAAAATGTTCAGACATTTAAATTGCTCCTTGAAACAAGCCTAGACCACAGTTGTATGCTTCCCATTAGAACTGACAGAAAACGCTCACATGAGTGCCAGGATTTCATTCATTTAAATCAATGCAAAAATTCTTTTCAACATCAAACATACACAGATTGGACCCAGAAAGATATATTACGACATCTAATTTTCATTGATATAACTGCAGGGGGAAAGCTTTAGTATAAGCTACTAAATCTTGGATGCTGACTACTTAAATATGTGTAATCATACTATTTCCTCATGCTGTCTTTTTACTGTAACTTGGTCTAGAGGCAAATTTATGAAAAGTAGTCTAAAGGTTTGTGTTTTTTACAAAGAGACATGAAGTACATTTACATGATGTCCATGTCAAATTTATGCAGGATTACATAGGGGAGTGTGGGGTACTCTATAAAATGCATCTAATGCTGGGTTAGACAGCTGAGGAGTGAAATCTTCACTTTGCCTCTACTCATCTTTGTTAGAAAGTTTTTCATATCCCAAACATCTGAGCAGTTTTTCTGGGAGCTTTTCTTGGGTAGGGGTCTTTGTATACTCCTCCTCCTCCTTTTTTATCCATCTATAATATGAGTTCTGTAGTGGAAAAGAGAAGCAGCCCCAAATATATAAGGAAATGCAATCACAGTTGATTAAAAAAAAAAACATCACAATCGGGAAATACGCAGTAGTTCTCTTTTGCACATCTTCAACTAACTGAATAGGAAAGCAGCATGAAAAACAGTTTAAGGCATTAGAAAATCCTCTGGATACTTTAGCATCTGAAAACCACCAGTCCTTGCTGAAACAGGCTTTTTCAGTCTCAGCTTCTGCTGAGTCACAGAGTTTGTTGCCTTTGAAGGCTGAAGTAGCTTGGCTCAAAATTGAAGTTGTTCTGGAAAAGTTCAGACCTTCCCTAATGACCACATTTGCATGCTATTCTCGGTAGTATTTACATATAATAGGACACCCTCCACAGGAAGGCCTCTTCAAAACACAGGCTCTGCTTACACTTTGAATTTCCCTATTCAAAGGGGAATATTCAAAATTATCTATGCATCACTACTTCAAAGTGTTTCGCTGGGAATACTCTTGACATATGCTTGAGAGACTCATCATAGTCGTTTGAAAGCTGAATATATAGCCAACTCTAAGATTGCCACCTGGGTTTTGTGTGTGGAGGCAAAGAAGTATTACTCAGGCAAGAATCCTACCTGGCCTGATCTGGCATACTTCTGTTGAGGACGAGGAGTTCCTGTTGAGTGATGTGAGATGAAAACCCTTCTCTGAGCTTTACTGAGTTCCTTTTATTTAAGTCCCTGTATGTTTTTTTTGCAGAGCACACAGAGGATCCAACCATGAATCCATGAGCCTATGTAATGTGCTAAGGTCTAGGATAATCTCTGAGGAATTTCTTCTGGCTCCATTTTGGTTGTTCCAGCTCTGTGGACTTTGGATGGACTGTAGTGCTCAGTCCCTCAATGGACTGCAAATGTTCAACTGGCGATGGCAAAGGGTGTGCAAATACAGGAAGTGGATCTGGATTGTTTCCCATAGGATTTCCTGTAGAATCAAGGAAAACTAGTCAAACATCCTTCCTTGTTCTGAAAAGTCAAGCTGCAAAGGTGTGAAGGGATTTCTACATTCTGTCAGAGGTTTCAACTGTGTGCCGCAGCATCCTCTTAATCTCTGTCATCTTCTCCACTCCTCCCATGCAGCCGTCTTCTCTTACCACCCACTTCTGTTCTGCCTATGGCTTATGCCACAGGTGTTTAGTGTTTTGTACTAAAAAAGCTTCCCATATGATTATTTTTTCCTTTTGTCGTGCTGGGGACCACTCAAATATCTTAAAATAACCTGCTCCATTACCATTACCTCCAAATACCTATTAATTAACAAGCTGGTGTATCTCCTATTTCATTTATTTAGAGTGAATGCTAACTACTACAAGGTTTGGCTGACAACTTGGGAAGTAATTTTGCATCTCACCTCACAGGAGCCCACATTTGCTTCAATCACTTTCTTTTCCATACTATTTATAATTAAGGAAGACAGCAGAGCGACTCAGAATGCTAGTGAGCTACCTTAACCAGATGCAGTGAAAGTGTGAGTACATGGAGTCTGTCCAAATTATCCTCCCACCTTAGTCCCAAAGGGACTCAAATCTACGCTTCCACTAATGCTTGTGTATGCTATATAAATACCAATAATAATACCTGGAGTTGCACTGATACAATGCTTTTCATCTTCAAAGTACCTTGAGAACCTTATATAATTAGTTTTCTATGGAGTCATCACCAACAATATTGCATGAACTCCAGTACTACCCACTGTGGGAGTCAAAGAGGGAGTCTGAACAGCCACGGAGACTACACATAACCTCCATATCACTACTAGATGGAATTGAAAATGCTGAACAAGGATATTTTAACACTTCACACAGGAGGAGGATCCACAACTAGCAGGAAGCCCGCCCCCCCTATGATAAGGAAACAGGAATGTTTTCTTTGCTGGTAATCTACTCCTTCAGATCTCTAAACACATTCTAAACACATTTTACCTTGAACTGTGTCTCAGTCTAGCTGGCAGAAGATCACAGGTAGATTATCTCATTGAATGGAGTCTTCATCTTCATACAGCTAGTATACATCCATTTCTATTTTTTTTTTTAATTAAAAAGGTTTTGATTTGATGAATTCAGAAGGGATGCAGTTATAATAAGTATAACATTAAATAGGTTTTTACAAACTTTACTGAGACTCCAGGGGAACAATTAATTTAGAGTACACCATTGGCATTGAGAGTCCAGCTGAGTACAATTTTAAGATTATAGTATTTTCCAAGTGTTTCCAGTGAACTTACAACAGGTCCTTGCCGATATCCAGGAGTTTGCTCTTTAAATCAACTTGGCATTTACTGGAGATTATCATCTCAACATAAAATTGTAAACAGCCTATTCAAAACTACACCATTAAGAAAACAGAAGAAAAAAAAACCCCAGTAACAGTCCATTCAAACTGATGAGAATAAGAATGCAGAGGAACAGAGCATTTGTGTGGAGTATTTCTGAACATTACTAATTTTTATTTGCCTGATACTTGTACACTGCCTAGCATGTATTTTCTTAGCACAAAGCCTAAACATGCTTTATTTGCCCTTTCCAAATAAATTTTTCTTATGGAAGATTCCATAGGACAAAGGACACTGTTTTACATCATTGTATATATTAATGGTCATCTGAAGAATAATCAGATTATATTTCAAAAGTCATGGTCAGGCAGAATTACTGGACAGGCAGAAGCAACTCTGCTTCCCATGCAGTTAACAGACGTGCACTCACATGTCTTGATTTTTGCTCCATTTTAGGAGCACTGTTTCTTTTTTAAAAATTGGTGTTCTTCCCTGTTATATTTAAATATCACACAAAACCATAAACATAACCATGTGTCAGAATGAGGATTTTACTGATGAATGATGGTTTGGACTCAGTCTTTTTGCTTTTATTTTTACTGCTTATTCCATTAGTTTTAATTGAAATGTATTCTGTGTGTGTGTTAGATTCAGCTTATTTTTAGCTTCTCCTGGACTTAAAGAAAAGTCAGCACATGAGCTCAAGAGTATGAGAGATACCTCCTAAAGCTTCCTTTTCTCTCTCCCATGGTGCATCAGGACAGCTTCATCAACACAGCCACTGTATAACAACTATAACAACCACCTATCTTCAAACAGGAAATAATGTTTTGGAAAAGCAGCAAAGCAAGAAAAAGGGCTGGGGAAGAGCAGTGAGATGAATGATTTGGGTAGTCCTTCCAGATTTCAAGCAATCACAGCTGTTTCACTTCAAAAGAAGTTAGCCTTCCACAACAGCTATTTTTACAGTGGTGGAGCTGCAGGTCTCAGAGCGGGAGGAAGGAAAGGGAGTGACAAGGTACCGCTACATGAGAGGTGGTGTAGGAAAAAAGGTTGACAGCCGGAAAACGGATGTTTCAAAAGAAAGAGTTGCACTAAAGTAGATGTTCTGTGATCTTCCCAAATGCAACAATAAAGGAACATTGAGTTAGAGATTACAGTGTGGAAGGTGTTGGAGGCGAGAAAATTGGAGCTTAAGAGTCTTCAGGAATTCATGAAGTTTCTCTGGGCCTGACTGCACTCTTTTGAAACATGTGATGAATACATATCTCAGCAGATAAATGAGGCCTGCTTCACAGTTCTGCCAGGCAGTATACAGCCCCACTGAGACACACTGTCCACTTCAAGGGTATGAGGAGGAAACTCAGCCTCCTTTTCACAGATTCAGATATCTTATTTTCAAAGCAATATGTACAGCTGTGTTTTCACACTCTCATTCCCTGTTGAACCTCTGTTTGGCCCTACTTTTTATCTGACGTTGCTTCTTCTTTTTTACCTCTAGTCAGTGTTCAGGTGTACTCTGTGTGTCTGAGCACCTATTCAGAGGCACAGGCAGCCCTAGGACCTGGGGCAATGTTTCCACATCCTAGTGACACTGCGGCTGATACAGTGTGTCCAACAGAGAAGGTGATGTTACTAAGCAGGTCTGAGTGCCAGAGCAGTGTGGCTGCCACGCTTCTGGAGCTGTCACACCCTGCTGAGCTGAGTCACCAGGAGGCACTGACCCAGGCTGGTGCTGGCTCAAGGACGGGAAATCTCAGGGAAGAGCACCAGGCTGCTGTGCACAGCAGACCTGCCCATCGTTTTCTTCCGCACTGTTTCTTCTCTTAGGTTTTAATTATGCTTTTGGATTCCACCTGACCTTTGCCATATCTTGCCTTATTTTCCATTGCTCTGGGCCATATTCTGCCAAGCTTTTCAAACTGTGAGCTTTTCAGGCATTCCCTATCAAATGTAAATAGAGCATTTGCAGAAGCATGCAAACTGAGTAGTTGTTCTGTTGATGGTTAGATGTTTTGGGCAAAGAAGGAGGTTTCATTTTGCAGCTTTTTAGAACCAGAGTGTCAGAGAAATGATTGTTTTGGCACCTGTGTGTTCTTGGGCTCTTCAATAAATTTACAAGTGAATGAACTGGAAATATCATGTAGCTTTTTGCAGGCAACATTCATCATGAATGTACATATTTCTCCATACATTTTTTTTTACTTCCATTATTCAGTCCTGGAAAACTTAAAATTGACACGCATTTTCTAAAGCTTTTTGAAAAATTTATAAAATTTGTTGTAGTGACCTGATGTCACACGTGATATTTAACATTTTAATTGAGACTCATCTGAGCCAGTAGCAGTGACCACAAGTCACTGGAAAAAGACTCAGGAAATCTCCAGTCTGTGACTCAATGACCTTTACTATTGCATTTCCTTTCTGAAAATTCAATTGTACTCCCTTCCCTTGTCTGCCCTATATAGATAGATTGTAAGGTTTGGGGACAAGGAAATTACTAGTGCTGTGCAGAACTAGGCTCATCTGAGGCATAGGGAGGGCTCACCTTTGGAGAACAGATACAGTCATTGCCCTGGTCTGTCCACCAGGTTCTCAGGACAGGAGGATGTGATCCACTAATCAGTCAGTTCCTGCAGAGATTTCATGTGCATATCAGCATTCTAAAGCCAGTTCTAATCAGTAATAATTTAAACCAAATCTCGCTGTAACCCAGTGTCTTAGGAGCAGATGCATGAGTGGTTCTGTTCTCTGTGCAGTGCAGGTGCAGTAGCCAGCTGAACTTCGTCTGCAAGTCCTAGTGATGGCACCATCATTTGTCTGTCCAAAGTGTATAGACACAAATTCAACAACCATCAAACCCTGATACACTTGAGTGTAGTCGGTAAGAAAGTTCTGTGTTTTCTATAGGCATTTAGTTTTGCAGTAGCAAAAATGAAAGTGGAATTCAGTGGAATGCTAACTGAAAATTTTAGTGGGAAGAAAAGCACAACTGTTAAGGAAAGCTTCTCCAGGTCTTTGCAGTAAGTGCTGTCTGGAACAAGCTCTCCTGGCTGGGTTCCATGCTACTTTAAAGGACTCATGATGCACCATGGGCAGGCCTCTTCTCTGTTCTCATGGTGCATCCTGGAAAATCCAAAATAAGTTGGACCAGATGAAATAACCTTTTCCATTCATAAAAATTCACAAATACTCAAAAGCCAAACTGATCATGGAACCCAATATGTAAACTGTCTTGCGATTGTTTTTTTATGAGATGCTCTGATTAACTGACAAGTCTTAATCAAGAATGATAGCAGTTTCATGTTTAAGGCTGATGACTGAAAGTAAGCAGAAAACAGCTCAAGGTGAAACAATTTGAGAGAAACTCTTTACCATCTAGATTCATGGCATCTTTTGCTTGCTGAGGTTTTACTGTGGCACAGACAAACAAAACTCAGCATCAAAAACTACAAGTAAAACTAAAAACTAAAATCCTTTCTAATATTGCTTCATTTTTATACAGCTGCTTCACAGGTGGAGAAATATTGCACACAGTGGTTTTCACGCTGGGTGCCAGGCTCACCACAGGTAGCTCGATGAGATTCTCGTATCTCCATGGAGAATCTGATTGGAGGGAAAGCGGGTGGCTGAAGTGCAAAGAGAAGAAAATAGGTCTAACTCCTGCTGGAAACTCCTGCTGCAGGGTGGGGAGACTCAGTGGTGATGCCTACGTGCCTGAAAGCTCGCCAGCGCTGGTTGTCTGGTTGCTCTTGCACTTGATGAATCGGCTCTCGGAGTCCCTCCTGCACATACCTTTTCTCGACACTGAGTTAGCACTACCTCAGTCTATTTTTAACAGCTACATTTTCCATGATTAGATTTTAATGCTATTTATTTATTTAAACTGAACCAAACAATTCCACATAAGCTGAACATTCCAGTGGGCATCACTCTTGGCCATGCAGAGGATTCTAAATCTGGTTTAAATTACATTCCTTGAATGGTAGAAAAAGCTGGGTCATGTGCCGAAGCTTGATGATAAATAACCAAGTCATTCTTTCACAGATTGCAAAAAAAAACTTTATTAAGGAAAGATAAACAGGTTAAAGGTCTTTCAATGGCTGCACTGTCTATACATAACAATTACCCCTCACTTTTTCCCACTTCTGCTCCTAGTTGAATATGTAGTGCTTAGTCTCATCATCTGCCATAACTGAGGTAGGTCCTCTATATTTGCTCTGAAGTTAAAGGGAATGAAGGGCTTGGGATAATTCGACTCAGTGTCTCAGTCAGTTTCTTGCAGATATCTGGGTGTATGAAGTTTTTAGGTCTCTCCCTCCTGCATAAATAGCAAAGCCAGGTATGAAAATTAGGCATCTCTCAAAAAACCCTTTTCTCAGACAAGGAGATCATCTCCACAAATCTGTGGCGTTTTCTGAGGTTTTGTACTAGGCTTCCAAGGCTTCGTGGTAGGAAGGGCGAGTGTACTTCCCAGTTGCATCCATGTTAATAAAATAAATCACTTGTGTTAAAATTAGCAGTGGGCAAACTGTTTCAGTTAAAACAAGAATTGTCCTGGATTGGTGCCAATCCTCAAACTAAATTCAAACCAATTTTATTTTTAAGTTTTAGAACTAATAAAAAGTAGTAAGCATGCAATGTATATATAGACATACACGCAGAGAATAGCTCAGGGATTAGAAAAAGATGTATTTCACATCTGGAGCCCCAGTTTTGCATATGCATGCAAGCAACTTTGCTCTTGTGAATTACCCCCTGGTACCATGCATTGTTTCCTGTCTGATCAGGCAGCAATATACACAAAAGGCTTTAGTGCATAGGGGTGCTATAACCTGCAGAACATCACCATTTGTGCATCTAGTGAAGAAAGACGACACTTGTTAATAGTACAAAGCTGGCACCAATTAAACCACATCCAGCACATCGACTCCACTTTCTGAAAGCAGAGTCATCCCCAAATATTGCATTAAGAAGAGCAGCCAGCCCTGCCTACAGCAGGATGTGGCTTCCAAATATCATGCATTGCATATAATTTATTGCGTAAATTGAAGCAGGGGGATGAAGGGTGGGAGGGATAAGGCTTCACTGGGATGTGGCCTCAGAGAAGAAGATCAGTTTGGTTTACTTGGGGAGCATGGGGGTTATTTTGAGGAGTTGGGGGAAGGGAGTGTTGTCCTTGTACATTATTTCACACATCATAAACTTCATTTCTTGTGGATTTTTTTAGCAGTCCAGAAACAGATCATTCCTGTGTGAGGTTTAACAACACCAAACTGTGAACATAAGGCTTGGGGCTTTTGTTTGGATTCTTTTGTTTTCATCTTCAACATTAGTTTTCAATGGCTGCAGGGGGTGTTTGTTTACTCCTGCAATCTTGTGCAGGTGTGATAGTCACACATGAGGGTGTGAGGACAACTATCTTAAGTTTAGGCAGTCAGCCTAAACTTTAATGAAAATAATTTCACTGCTTAGGCAGCTCTGGCCTGGCCTATGCAGTGACATATAGTGCCAGCTAGCACACCTAGACCTCTCACTCGTGTATGATTTATCTTCCTAGGAAAAGGTCAACAAGGATATTGCACAGTGTGTACCATGGCCTCTCAGAAAAATACACATTCTTTACAGGCTTATAAACAGTTTCACAACAATTGTTGTCTTGTATTTCCACCAAACTTTTGGCTCTCCACAGCTCTTGTTTAGATATATCATCTAGAATGGAAACACAACTTTCCAAAAAACCACCTTCTTTCAAATTCATCATGAACATCTGTCACACTGTTCCTGTTCTTCTAAGAACAGCACTGAGTATCTAGGTATGGATGAACAATGGAGCTTGCTTGAAGGGGCCCCTAAAGATACAGTTCTAACTGTTGGATTTGCATGATAATGTCTTGAAAGTGCCAACACACACAAAAAGTTGCTCTTGTGGCTGCAAGGAACAGTTGGATGAATTACTTGAGGGTCATGCAAGTATTGGCAAATCAGTTTTGTACCAGCAATATAGGAGTGAGGACACTCAGAGATGAGCTCCCAATAGTGAAAGAACAGGAACTTTTAGATTTGCTTAGGGTCTGAATGATGTCTTGATATCCTGTGGCTCATCCTAGTAAATCAGACTGCCAGATTATTTTAAACATCAATATTATCTGCCTTTGTACCCTTACTGCTCTGAAAGGCAATACTATGAAGTAGCTTCTTGAGTAGCTCTCACTCTGCCTTATTATGTGCAATGGATGTTGAACATAGGACGTTTTTTGTCCAAAAAGTCATGACACACAATAAAACTGCAAGAGACCAATCTTTAAAATAAAACTAAAATCCTGCCTGAGGACCTCCCTGGAACAAGCTGAGTTACAACACTTCAAATGCATATTAATTGGGCCATATGGTCTAGTATTTAAGCAAAGGCATGCATTTGTTTGCCCAGAGTGTTCAGGTGATAATTAAGGTCGAAGCTTTCATGGGTCTGATGAAATTTGTGATCAGTTGATGGAAATGTTTACCTTACAATAAACTTGAAAGACTGTCCTGCACAGAAGTGACACACAGGAGTTTGTTGTTGAGCAGCTCTGTGAAATCAGCTGCAGTGCCTGTATGTGTTTCGTTACCCCTTGCAAAAGACTGACAGGCTTCTGAGGCATTGCCCGGAAGAAAGGGTGGTACAGTATTCATCTTGCTTGATGCAGGCATGCAGAGAAAGGTGGCTTCCAGGAGCCTGCCAGCCACAGGCTGTCATGCTGCATCTCTGATGGGCTCTGCAGAAGGCAAGTCATCCTATTTCAGCCCCTGAACAATATCACTGATCCCCCATCTCCCTATTTCATGGTCTGTGGGACTCTTCCACAGTGGCAGTGGGACAGTGTGAGCTGCATTTGTTTAGTCTTGTGCAATGAAGATCAGACAAGACCAGTAAGAAAGACCACCTGCACCAGACCAGACAACAAATAAGTCCAAACTGAGCAGCCTAACATGGAAGCCCTTATGCTGCCTGTGAATGAAGGCAGACTGGGGAGTACCAAGGGGATGGCTGGTGGAGGCTGAACCCATGAGCTCCACTCACTCTCCAATCTTGCTGTTAACCCTACGGTGAGAACATTGATGTAAACTCAATGATGAATGGGTTACCTATTGTATTTGATATCATGAGCACATGGGAGAATCAGTGGAAGCAAAACCTGTCAGGGTCCTTTTCTTTCATCTCTGCAAACCCAAGAACTATAAGTATTTGTCTGAGGTTCATTAGGTGATTCATTGTGTTACACATTTAATGATTTTCACGTGGACAATGTTACATCTCTTTTCAATAAGTGATTTAAAAGTGCTGTTCATGTCATGCAAGACATAAACAGTCTGTCTGTAAGCCAGTATCTTAGATCCTGATCAACTTTGTCACATTTTCTTGTTTTCAAATTCTTCATTTTAAAAATATGAGTCAACATAAATAGCTTCGAATCTTTGTTACCTTATTAACCAATGACGGGTGACTCTACTCATAAAATATTTACATAGACAACAGTCTTGTGCTGGTAATGTATTTTCACATTACTTAGTAATTTAAAACATGTCAAACCTTTCCAAATAGTAGAAACAATCCAAACATGAAACTCATGTTGACCTTAAAAGGCTGCTACTTTTTATTTTAAGTCAAGCAACAATCATTACCACAGATTATTCATTGTGCATTCTTCATAAAACTCTTTATCAGCAATGCCCACAAATATAACTCTAAATGGTAAGAGATAAAGTAGATGGAAAGAGATGATGTTACATCAGCAGCACAGCTTGTAAGGGAGTTTGTGAAAGACCATTTGGAAAATATATAATTTAAAGTGTAATATTACATATTAATGAGGTAAACCAATTATATATATGTCTATTTCATAAAGTTACTGAGTTGCATGTTTGAATCTGCATCTGATCATTCTTTGCATTATCAGAGTGTGCATGAATATACAAATGCATTTATTTATATTGGCTATACATATGCAGGAAGGTTTTTATATAATTTATAGATGTATTGGATATAATTTTTTGTTTTAATTTTTTTCTGTTTTCAAACCCTACTTGTTCTGCTATTAGGGGACCAGGTGATGGTATAAAGAGCATTTAGTGTGTGCTCTAGAGTACAGCATGGATATACCATAAGCTATGTGACCTACACTCATTAAAAATCCTATCCTGTTTTTTTGCCCAGGGTGATCAGTAGATATGAATTTCAGCTCCCCAAGTCACAGTACATGGCCATGGTATGGGCTGGAGCTAGTGAAAGAATAGATAAATTTAACATTCTTATTTATCATGTGGATATTTATATAATACATTATATTTTCAGCATGTTCAGTGGCAAAAATTGTAGTCCCCATGTTGTGTAATAAATGACATGTGTCTCCTTTGGCAGACACTTAGTCCATTCAGCCAACTAACTAGTTACAATGCTTTACTTATGAAAAAAAGAAAGAACAATAGCAAAAATTCACAACAGTCTACTGTTTTTTCCTGTCTCTCAGAACACTTTTCCAGGGTGAGCTGTGTAACTTGGAGAGCTGTTCACTAAAGGTAGTATCTTAATCACACTGTTCCCTGCAGACTGGAGCAGATCAAAGAGACAATAAAACCTCTGTCATGTACCGGACAGAAAACCTGATCGCCCCGTGCTTCTCAGGTGACCAGCAGGTATCGAAGATTTTTGGGGCAGCATTTGTGACTAACTGTTCTGTTTCTGTACCTCAAGTTTGTTATATATTTTAATGTAGAAAAAAAAAGTCCTTTACAAGATTTTTTTTTTTTTTTTTTTCACTTCTATCTCTGTGTTTCACCTGTAGAGGTATGGAAATTAAATACATTATTTTCTAGAGGACATGTAATACTCAAGAGAACTGTAGGGGCCGTGAAAATTTTCGCTTTGGGTTTTGCTCTTTTTTCCCTCTTTTTTCAATATTGTACCATTATTAGTCAGACTTCTACTGTTTTTCATCCTGATCAAACAGCCCACTGAATAATTGAAGTGTAGGAAAAGATTCATATTTGCCTCAAAATTATTTTAAAATAAGCAGAAACATTATTATTGGCCCTAATACATAAAGTTACACAATCTGTTCCGTGATAAACCAAGTCTACTCACACTGAACCCCAATAGAAGGGCAGGGTGCTTGATGGCTATAGTGAGAGGGAAGAAGGGGATAGTAAGGCATCTGCAGTGATTTTTGAAAATACCATTGCTTGACCCAAGGGCAGAGAGCAACACAGACCTCTCAGGTGGAGGGGTGTAAGTCTCTAGGACGAGACAGGCTAATCCTTCCCTGCAAATGAAATGGACTTTTAATCTTAGTATTACTATCAAAGCTATATTTTTATGTTTCATTTTGTTTTCATGTCTGTCAGAGATAGCATTTTTCACAATGCTAGCAAGTGTTGTGATCTTAGGTTGTAGTTTGGGAGATGAGACTAGTAAAGTATTTAAAGGTCCTTGTTGAATCAGGTCATTGGAAGAGAACATATGTGGCTGTTCTGATTTTTTAAAAGTTGTATGTTAAGTTATAAAATTTATGATCTAGAAAATCTCACACTGAAATAGAACCTTCTGCAGAGCTACTTCACAGTATTGACTTTCAGAGCAGTAAGAGTACAAAGGCAGATAATATTGATGTTTAGAATAATCTGGCAGCCCGATTTACTAGGATGTAAGCCACAGGATATCAAGACATCATTCAGACCCTAAGCAAATGATGGTTTTTAACAGGGACAGCAGTTATAGCACAGCACAGTAGTTTTAGATGTAGAATAAAGTAGAAATATGTGTTCAGATGAACTTTTTTTAAAAGACTGGTGAACAATGTTCAAATACCTATCAGTCCAACTTTGTTATTCTTCTAAAGCACAATCCAGTTTTCCTTTCTTTGCTTATCATTCTAAGCCTGTTCCATGTGATTGCTCTTGAGTTGGCTTGGATTTGCAAGACATGAGGGGTCTTCCAACAGAATGCAAGGGTGACAGAGCAGTGGAACCAGCTGCCCTGAAAGATTGTGGAGTCTCCTTCTCTGGAGATATTCAAAATCCACCTGGACATGGCCTTGTGAAACCTGCTCTAGGTAAGCCTGCTTTAGCAGGGAGTTGAACTGGATGACCACCAAAGATCCCTTCCAACCCCAGCTGTTCTGTGATTCCATGATTCCATGATTCTGTGGTTCTGTGATTCTATGATTGTATGAATTGAATGGTATACTATTTTATTTCAACATGGAAAATAATCACTTCTTCCTAGAAGCCTAGTAAGTACCCTTCACAACAGAGTTCTGCATGTTATAGATTAAGAAGGCCAAAGGCTGCTTTGTATTGACCATGGCGAGAGTAAGACGTGTCGTGGTGTAACTGGGAGATTCGCATCTGTGGGGACTCAGAGTGGCGCAAGGAAGGGAAGGTGGGACATAGGGCAAGGAGTTTGGAGCCTGCTGCAACTTCTGTTGGTTGTGTGTGATAAATTACTGCAAATTATTGTCCCTTGGCTTTTCCTCTTCTTGCAGGTAGGAATTAAATCCTCCACATATGTACTGAGTGAAACCTGACCCAATAAAGCAGATGCCATTCTCTCCCAAACTATGTGAGGAGGAGTATCAGGAGGTTTTCATTACTGACTGAGTGGTAGATGAATGGATTCTCCCCAAGCCAGTCCCAGCCTTCTCTTTCACCTGCCTGATTCCTTCAGTTGAAGGTCTGAAACCTTTCATATGTTCTCCCCAATGTTTTCCGAGTTACATAAAGAGGGTGTGACAGAGGGATAAAACATGAGGTTAAACAACTTGGCCTAGTCTGTTCTACTACTCCTAGAAACACCTATAATAACTTTGTTAAACTTTTTGGAGCTCTTGCAGTGTACAAGGTAAGGCTCAACCAGTCATTCTACCTTTTATTGTCAGTTCTTGAACTATGTTTGGGTCTCTTTGATTAAGAACTTTCTGGAGGAGAAGAATGGTGGCATCAGTGGTTAAAAACAAAATCTATGTTAGAAGAAGTAGATGAGCAAGACTGCCAACTGACATGCTAATGCCAGGGTATAAGGCTGAATTACTTATCTTACATACACATGATAATTTGATTTTTGATTATGCTCACATATCATTTTAAGAGGATCCTTGCCTGATTCGGTGTACCTGATGTGATGCACTCACACAGCATGCTAAGCAACATTCTGCATTCTCCTTGTTCAATGTGTGGCTGGATGCCTGGATGCCTTATTTACTGTATTCCCTTCTAAAATTAGAATTAATTTCCTCCTAGACTTTGCTGCGGTGCTTGTGGTAGTATTAGAGACCTGAAAAATCTAATTAGTGCTTATCTTTGTCATACTGCTGTGAAATAATCTGGATTTATTTTGAGATGAGAAACCAGAGCATGGACAAAGTTAGATTATTCTCTGGGTTTTGAGCCTGATTTAAGGTATCCAAGACATTATTTTTAAGTACTTTTACTTTTAATACTGTACTCCAAGACAGTATTTTTAAGTATTTATTATAGGTTATATATTATGACAGGAATTGTAGGTGCCACCTTCACAAAGATTTCCTAGGAGTGGTTCCAAAATCCATTTGAATGTACTGAAGCAGACAGGCTTGAATGCATCTTTCTTATGTTTGTACTTCAGTTCAAGGTTTCTTCTGATATAGTGTTTGAGGTCCTCACAACAGAACTAAATATGGCTGATGTTCTGACTTGTACATACAAGGATAGTCTGTGTTTAGTTTTATTCATCACTTTAATGACATTTTGCATTTAATGTCACTCAGATTTTCCACCTGCAATTGCTGTTTACAATGATTTTTCTTCTACTTGTCCAGGATTTCCAAAATACGATTGTTCTAATCCTGAGGAAAGACTCCAAATCTACTGTTTATCTGCCAGATGTTTACTTAGCTGAAAACAAGTAACAGGTGACTTTTCATCAAGATCTGCCCCTTTTTCTGGAATCAACTACGTTTATCTAATACGTTTTTATACAAATTATCCACTCCTATATGCTTAAAACACTGAATTCCTTAGGTATAAGGTGTTTGCAACCATTGTCCATAGTAAAAGGAAATGACATCTAGGGAAAATGACCTTTGGATATCAATGACAGAGATTAAGGGAGAGCAAGAAGAATACTCCTGTGGAGTACCACAGGAAGGGCAGCACATGGGAAATGAACCAGCATGGAGTTGACTGGTCATTATTGTTTAACATAGTTGATCTGGTTCTGTGAATTGATATCAAATCAGTGTTTTGGACCATGTGGCAAGTACGAGGAGTCCTAAAACTGGATTTGCAATTTCGTGGTGATGTGGCTTGGGATTTTACCTTGTGATTATTATCACAGATGAACTAACGTGTGCAATGGCTTAGATCTTAATAGCAACTTCACAATCTCTCTTGGGCTTCTTGTGTTGGCGCTTAGTCACCCTCACAGTGAAAAAAGTGTTTTCTAATGTTCAGGGGAAATGTCCTGTATTTCAGTGTGGGCCCTTTGCCTCTGGTCCTGTCACTGGGAACCATTGAAAAGCCTTGGCTCCATCCTCTCTGTACCTTCTCTTCCGGTGTTTATGTATATATAGTTCAGAACTCTGTGAGCATTCTCCAAGCTGAAAATTCCCAGCTCCTTCAGCCTTTTCTTCTTGGAGACATGCTCCAAACTCTTAATAATTAAGAGGTTCCTGTCAACCTATTTTTCCAGCCTGTTGAGGTCGCTCTGGATAACAGTATGATCCTCTTATTCATCAGCCGTTTCTTCCAGTTTTATGTTATCAGAAAACTTTCCGGGGTACACTCTGCTTCATCATCCATATTATTAATGAAAATGTCAAATAGGATCAGAACCAGTCATGTGCCCTGGGGTACCCCACTAGATACCAGCCTCCAACTGGACTTCATGCCATTGATCATCCCCTCTGGGCCTGGCAGTTTAGGCAGTTTTCACCTCACTGTCTGCTCACCTAGCCCATACTTCATCAGCTTCTGTAGGGGGATCCTATGGGAGACAGTGGCAAAAGCCTTACTGAGGTCAAGGCAGACAATATCCACTGCTCTTCCCTGGTCTACCATGGCAGTCATCTCATCATAGAAGCCTATCAGATTGTTCAAGCATGGC
Organism: Dasyornis broadbenti; assembly: GCA_013397935.1. Classification (NCBI taxonomy): domain Eukaryota; kingdom Metazoa; phylum Chordata; class Aves; order Passeriformes; family Dasyornithidae; genus Dasyornis; species Dasyornis broadbenti. The sequence goes on from VZRN01002074.1 coordinate 2,004,216, forward strand.
TTGCCATTTTTGAATCCATGTTGACTATTCCTGAACACCTTCTTGTCCTTCCCATGCACAGCAGTTGTCTCCAGGATCAGCTGCTCCATCATGTTCCCAGGGACTGAGGCAAGACTGACCTGGCTATAGTTCCCTAGCTCTTTCTTGAAGGTAAGAACAACACTTGCTTTGCTCCAATCTTTGGCACTTTTCCCAGTCACTATGAGAAATCAAAGGTTATCATGAGTAGATCAAAGACTATCAAGAGTTTTGAATGGACTTTAACAGATTTTAGCCCTTAGGTGAACATAACATTATTCTCCAATTTAATCTCAGTAGCCCTTTATCCAGTGAAGACAAAACTGAAGATTTTTACTGTTACAGTTTAAAAAAATTAAAGCAGATGGGTAAAAAAGCAAGAATCTTAATACAATTGCAGAATTGAAGTGACTTTTGGCTTTATATTCCATTGATTTTGATATATTTGTGATGCTGTCTTGTGCAATTCTGAGGACTACAGTACTGATAATAAAAATAAAACCTGGCATTTGCTGTTTAAGCCTGAACAAATTTTGTATTTGCTTTCAATTTTGAACAAATCTTGGTGTTTTTATTAAAATAAATTGATCGTGAAAGGAGTGTTGGAACAGATTGTTTTCCAGGCCCTGCTGATTCTCTATTTATTATCAATATTTGCTGAAAGTAATCTAATTCCTGCTGAGCTGTAACCAGAAAGTTACTTCGCAGTCCAAATATTGACAGCAGTTAGGGAAAAAGTTCTAGTTTATTCTAGTCTCTTGAGTTTGCCATTTTATTATAGACCTAAGTTTGTAATGATAAGATTATTGATCATCTTTTGTTAAGATGAGTAACAGATGACACTTGAAAAAATATTTGGTTTTGTCTAATGTTTCTTTGGGTTATCTGAACCTCTCTTCTTTCATTATAAAACTGACCGATCTCATGAGATTTCTGTTATTCCTGTTGTTTCTTATGACAATAAAACCAAACTTTTTCTCAGTGATTTTGGACACTGGTGTTCTGACTTCATCTTGGAAATTAAAACTAAATAATCTTAGCTATTTTATTGGAAGTTTACATGAAGATCCAGTTTGGGCATGTATGATTGTTCCAAGGAGCTGTGGTGGTGAATATGTATCCCGTAGCAGTGTCACACTTGCTGAATGATTACATCCAATCTCAATGGTTCTCTCCACTCTTTCGGGGGCTGTTATGACATCCTAATGAAGGATTTTTAAATTTTTTTGAAACTTTGATGTAGCCACTGTTTCCTATTCTCTTTGGTAGGCAAGATGGTGCTAGAAAGGCATGTGTCCTATACGGGAGAAAGAACAAAGGGATCAAAACATAGAGTTCAGAGACAGGAGATCATTATCTTTCTTACAACAAACCACCCTGGCCTTGAAAAATTTTTTAACATTCCATGCAACATGCACAATGTGGGTAAATATCAAAATTAATATATGGAGGGGCTTCTAATGGACAATCAGAATAGAATAGAATTACAAACTTATTTAGGTTGAAAAAAACCTTTATGATCATCAAGTCAAACCCTTAACTCAGCTCTTCCAAGACCACCACTAAACCATGTCCCAAAGCACCACACGTACACATCTTTTAAACAGCTTCAGTGATGGTGATGGCACCATTTATCTGGGCAGCTTCTTCCACTGCTGAACAATGTTTTCCACAAAGAAATTCTTCCTAACATCTAACCTAAACCTCCACTGGTGCAACTTTAGGCCCTGTCCTCTTGTCCTATCACTTGCTGCTTGGGAGAAGAGACCAACACGCACTTCACTACAGCCTCCTTTCAGGTGGCTGTAGAGAGTGATAAGGTCTTCCCTTAGCCTTCTCTTCTCCAGGCAAATGTGTTTTGTGTTCAATTCCTAGGGATTTTCACTGATATTCAAGTGTGAATTTCCTTTTCTGTCTTCAAAATACTCTCCTTTATACCACCTAAGAGGATAAATGCAATACTGTTTTTTTCTGGGGAAAACACCCTGACAAAACTAAACAAACAACCTTGAATTCTGCTTACGGTGTCTTTTTCTTTGGCTTACTCAGAGTCTTTGGCCAATTCTCAGCTATTCAGGGAGGTAGTTATACAAATTTTAGCCACTGCTATGTAGATTCATACCAAAACCAACTTTTTTATGGTTACTTGAGAGCTATGTTTAAAATGTTAGCATCCGGTCAGCAAAGATAAACTGCATGTGGTTAAGCTAACTAATCTCACAAAAAAATAGTGATGAGTCATAAAAAGGCCATAAAAACCATAAGGTTATAAAAACATCAAAATTGTAAATATATTATCAGGAATATTTCATAACTACTTAAAGAGTAGCTAGATGGTATGCACTACTAATACATTTCCTTTGCTATGAATAGATCCATAAATTTCACTGATGAACCTCAAAGGAGTGTTATGAGCTTCACAACAGAGACTGAGAGTGAGTAGTACTTTTTTTCAAAAGTACATAGCTTAGTGGAATTGCACAGACTGAACAGTTTATTCAGTAGAAGTTAGAGTACCAAAATCTGGCCATTCATGAATTAGGGTCAGATCAAGCCTCCCTTTGACCTCAGTGGGAGTTTTGCCATTTGCTTCAATGAAAGTAAAATCAGGCTATCAATGCTTTAAAATGGTTCAATAGGGAGTGTTATTGAAATGCAAATGTACATGTTCTCTTAATCTGAACTTCCCATCTCTCCATTCAGAGCTGTTTGTAGAGAGTTTTATTATGGGCTGTTACTCTGGGACCTGTGTTAGACAAAGATTTTTGTATCCTCATTAGAGAAATATCCTGTAGTACAGGGGAATACAGCTTCAAATTTTTTAAGTATAGCTCCAAGCAAATCTAGAGAGTTTGGTTTGAAAAGCAACCAAGCCTTGCTGATCACCAAGACTGAGCAAGGGTGAGGTTAACTATGCTGTTGAGTAGAGCATGTTCACTTAACACTTAGTGTGAGCTGACCTGGTTGCTGTCATGAAAACCTTTCAGGTATTCAACTGCCAGGAGACACTACTTGCAATGGTTTCAAATAACGCCTAAAATTACTAGAGCTGCAAAAGACTTGTATAGGGGAAACAGAAGTTTGAGCTCATGTAACTTAATGCTAGCTCAGTTTCATTCTTTGTAGATCAAATGTCATCAGCACAAACGAATGGACAAACCACTGAAGGCTCCATTTTATTAAAATCAAACCAAGATTCTCTTCCTCCTGCCTACCACAAACCCCCTTCCTATTGCAAATGCTTGGCTTTCTCTTCCTCCTCACCAGCAATAATAATTGCTAACACCAAACCAGTTTCACTGGGGAGTAGACATAACCTGTTCAGCTTGCTTGAGATCTTGAAAAGCAGTCTAGAGCTTTCAGCTGCAGCCAGCAGGCAAGCCTGCATACTTCTTCTAGGCCCAGTCAGGAGTGGACACACTTACACAGAGTTGGTTGCCTGCCCAGCCAGGAAATACGCACCTTCTGACTGGTGGCTTTGAAGCAAAGTGTTGCCTCTCAGCCTCTGAGGGGGACAGATGTCAGCATCACTCTCATTGGGAAAAAAGCAAGTGAATTATTTTGTGAGAGATGTGTTATACAAGACCTACCTCAGGTATTTACCAGTGCTCTTGGAATGCAACAGCCAAGATAAAAGAAAACAAATCAGCACCCCCAAAAAAACCCAACATTCAACCAAAAAAAAATTAAAATCCATTTGCAACCACTTAATGGGATAGTGATGGAAGATAAGGAATAAATGTATTTGCTCAAACTCTAATTTTTTCCCTACTGGGTATAAATTCAGTCGCATGACTAGGATATAAGAGGGCGCTGCTGTTCAAGTTACAGTCTGTCCCTATTGCATATGGTAATCGTTACAAATTTAACCTTTGTTCTGGGTATGTAGTAAGCTAATTAAAAAGACAGATAGCTTGCTCATAGTTATTAAAGCACTAATAATAATAATATATCTTATTTCTCTATCGGTAGCGTTCTAATTGCCAAGGACACACAGCAGATCACAGTGCCACCTACTCATTTTTCAGGGACCAGAGGTTGCATCCTTACTGTAATATAAAGGACACAAGCTTGATTACTCTCCCGTAACTATCCATATTGTTTGGGTTTTAACCTACTTTCTGGCATGGGTTTGGCCTTGTTCCTCAGGTGTGTCCTAGGCACAACTTGGGAAGAAGTATGGCCAATCTCCTGCTATTGACTGCTGAATGGCTGAGGTTACCCTGTCTGAGGTTGGCAGGGAGGCAGGAGAAGCCAAACAGAAAGTGTGAAAATCATGAGTTCACATTTATTCATGAGAAGAGAGAATGATTCCTAAATTTTGTTTACTTGACTAGATTTAGAGTACAAATTCCCACTGTCATGAGATTTGTAATTCCCATTTGAACAAGTCTTGGTCTTGCAATACCAAAAATGCTCTGTAAAGAAGAAGGCAATACAGAGGCCAGAAGAGCTTTCACAGGGTTATTTGAACAAAAACATTCATAGTACTTATACTCTCTTTCTGTACTTTTGGCCACAAGTCATTTTGTGAAGGTGAAGAGGACTGTAAGTGCTGAAAGTGATTGTATTATTCTAGAGGATGCAAAAGATCCTGGATGGCCCTGGGTCATGGTGATGTTTAGAAGAGAGATGACATTTCATGCACTTCAATTCAGTACCCATTATTAAACCGGAAAAATTGTTTAGGGGACCTTTGGCTGTACTGAGCACTTTTCCAGGTGATCCATATATACCTGTATGCTTGCACCTATGATTATAAAGCAATGCATTTCACCAGCATTTGTTTTAGATGCTAAGTAATTTTCCTAGTAGCACAACTCTTCCTAAGATCCAGCATGAGTCTATGGGCCTGAGAAGAGTGCTACTTCCACTCTTATTAAAACACTGCTTGCAAGCACTGCAAGCCTTTTGCTTGTCTTGGAAAACTCCTCATTGAGTAACTTTGCTGAGCAGGGTTAGTCTTGCTTAGTTTATGAGATCCAGCATGATCACAGGTGTGATGATGTCGCACCTAGCCAAGAGCACAAAGCAACTGCATCTTGCATATATGCCTAGTTGGTAAAAAACGAAAAAGGAAAAGAAAAAGAAAAAGAAAAAGAAAAAGAAAAAGAAAAAGGAAAAGAAAAAGAAAAAGAAAAAGAGAAGAAAAAGAAAAAATAAAAGTGAACTAATTGATGAGGCCTTTTTTTTTCAGGGTTTTCCCCCCTCTTTGTAATTAACTACACTTTGTTCACCATTTTGAGGGGATTTATTTTTAACTTTGGTTGAAACTCTTTTGTACAGAAGTCTGTATTATATGAATTCCAGGTTTTGTTAGTGATGGATTAAGTTGTGGGAGATTCTGACCTTGTGATACTACCATGTTTCTGCTAAACAAAGTCCAGTATGCCAAACAAAGATGTAGCAAGTAGTTACGAAATGGCATGGCTATTACACATGCTTTTGATTCTCATTGTCTGGTGTTTATTTTGGGATAATTCTGTTTTGAGAGTGGAAAAACCAGACTGTAAATAAAAGGGAGGCCTACGATAAATGCATTATGCTACAAACTTCTCAAAAGGCTAATGGAGGGCTCTTCAGTGAGTGCCTAGGAAAGAGGAAAATTATTTTCAATAGTGAAAGAAAAAGGTAAGAATACTCTGGGACACCATGAGAAGTCAGAAAAATAATTATTCACCCACTTGCGCAAAGCCTGAGCAATTTACTATTGCAGCTCACAGTCTGTGTTGTTTCCCTCCTATGTAAGGTTTCTAGGTCACTGCCTCTGGTGTTGTTATAAACCACGCAGCTCCACTCCCAATGTACCTCCCTCCTGCTGGACAGTGGGAGAATCTTTATCGCAACTTCCAGGAGATGTTGAGTTAGCTGGTACCGCGTTTCCACTCCTGACTTCTCTCCTATATTACTCCACCCATGAAAACAGATGATAGCAAAGGAAGGAAGAGGGAAGGGAGCAGGTCACACTGAAGGTCAAATGAATCCAAAGACCTAAAAGAGTGTAATAATATTAATCCAAAATCATAGTCCAAGAGATAGTAATGCCATTTTAAGAAGAAACTTTTGTTAGTGACGTGGATACAGCCCTTAGTCCCAGAAAACATAATCTAAGTTATCTACTTGTAGTTTTATAGCTCTATAAATCTTTAAGGCCAAATTCTGCCCTTCTACACATGTAAGACTCCATTTATTCCATTGGGAGTTGCACTTGTATATCAGAGGGTAAAATCTGGTTATATTTTCTAGATAGCAATAGGAAAATGGGAGGTCTTTCACTTTTAAAAACATTTACTGTATCCTAGCAATGTGCAGCGATGCTATGCAAGCCTGACAACAGACAAATGGCATTGAGAGATACTAAACCTTACAGAAGACAATGTGATAATCTTTGGGAGTCTGTAGGTAGGGCAAGTTCCAAACATTGTCTTGATTCTAGGCACAAAGGAACTAAGATAATATAGAAGGAAATATCTTAAACCCTTGTGTTGAGGTTGATGCAAACCTCAAGAACATCTGACTGTCCAGAAATATAAACAGGCAGGGAAATTAGGAGAAGCAAACATTTTGTTCTCAAGGTTTTGTAACTCAAAAAAAAATTATATCCACCTTCTTTTTTTTTTTTTTAATCATGTGTAGGCTGTATTTGTAAAATCTTAGCTTGAGATTGTTGCTTTACAGCTTAGAGCTTAAATGATTTTAAAGTTCTTAAAAGCAACAACTAAACTCTCTTTGTAAGCAAATAAAGTATGAATCAGCTGTTTAATTCTCCAGGATAAAAAATTAAAGCAACAGGAAGAAATGTACTAAATGAGCAGCTTTATGATCTTGTTAGCTACAAAGTATAGCTAATTAGAGAAAACATTCTGAATTTAAACTTTGCTGGAATGAGAAATTGTTATTCACAAAGGCACAGTACGTCTATGCATGCAGCCTGCCACTATTTATGATGCAAGTTGACTCTTGAATAAATTGTGCAATTACCAGAGGAGGAGAGATAGATGGGAGTCTGAAGATGACAACCACTGCTGGCTTCCATAATCTCAACTTCTTTCAACCATATTTACCTATTTACAGAAACATGAACAACGAACAGAGTAAAAGGAAAACGGCACTGCTGAAAGCTTTTCTATGGAAACCTTGAAACAATTTCATTTCCATCTTCTAAAATACCACAGGATGTAGTCTTAGTCTTTGTGACAAGGTTCTGCCTCTTCAGCAACTTACCTTCTTCCAGTTATGAGAACTACATTTTGGTCAGTATTTATCATTGTGCATTAGGTGTTCTACTAAAATCTTTCTAATGAAGTGTCTCCCAACAGTATGTGCTAAGAGGTGTGAATAAAAATTTGAGAACTATCAGACAAGAAAAGACTTATTTATATTTAGACCATGGCTCCTATAAATGCAACATCTTGGTAAATCTTCATGTTTTGTTGCCTTGCATACTTCTGACTTGAAAGCATCATTTTCTGGAGTTTTGCTGTAGAGATGAAGCAAAGGAACAGACTTTCCAGAGGGAATTGCAGCACATCCAGCTGTAGTGGCAGGACACTTTGCTCGACCCTTTGAGCAGAACTGATGCAACTTTTGAAACAATTTCATCTCCTGTCCCTGTTGAAGAGTCCAGCAATCATAAATAAAGACTGAGAGAGAGGAACATGAACCAAGTTTTTTGCATAGCTCACAATGGGCTCAGCACAACTTTTTGACAAGGATTAGATGCTAGTATTTTAAAGGCAAGTTACAAGATATTTGCCAAAAAAATAATGCTCATATCCAACTGTCTTAATATAATGACAAAATAATCCAAAATGTACACTAAAAAAAAAAAAAAAA
>VZRN01002074.1:2012110-2122226 GCA_013397935.1 Dasyornis broadbenti
GAGTTGCAGTAGTCAAGATTTCTTTATTACAAAATCACTTAGGAGAAAGAAAAAAATTGGTTCCTTTATGGAAACCTTAAGTGCATTGTTCCTCTTGCTGCTGTACATTTGGGTTCTTGAAGAGGAGATATGGCTCTTCATTCACAGATATTTTTACATCTACTGAGTGACTGTTTTGACTGAAAGTCATTGTGGTTGAGGCCATATCTCATGACAAGTCCTTCTGTTGCAAATGAGAGCAATATCTGAGGCATTTTTCTACTTAGGTTGCTTTTCTTCTCATGAGTTCACCAATGAATTGGGTCATTCTCTGTGTCCAGTGATTTTGTGGTAACTTGTTGGTTTAGAGTCCTCCAGAATGATGTCTTTAATATACTTACGAAACTTCTTCACTGGTAAAATATGTAGGCTAAGCCCAAAACCAACACAAGCACATCTGGGGTGTCTATGTTTTCTGGCATCACTTTCCAGTACAGCCACATAATAATTAAATATCTAGTTGATATCATAGCCAGTCTGGGTAGCTGTTTTATCAGATGTTAAATAGCAGGAAAACATACAAAAATAGCAATGGCAAGCTCTGCTTTACGTGATAACCTCAGAATGTGTCATACAAAATAAGACATTATTAGCTCTTGCTGCTGGTTGAAATAACATTGACATTTATGTGGCAATGAAGTCAGCTAACTGATAGCAATGGAGTCCTAATAAGTGATTTCTGTGAATTCCCTGAGATGCTCTGGTGCTGAATATAGTTATTCCTGAAGGAAGCGATGATGGAGGTGGATGGTATGCCAGTTGGGTGACATTTTCTTCATCCAGTGACCCAGGGAATGTGCTTCATCTAACAATACCAAGTCGGGAACTTTGGTTTCTTTTGCCCTTGTATTTCTCACTTAGATCTGTGTATCATGGTCCATTTCTAAGTTGCTACTCATCACAACCAGTCTAATTGTTATCCTCCTTATCACTGACACTGGTACAGTTGAACGAGATTAATCGGAGGTCATTTAATCAAGCCAGACCCTCTAATTTCTGTTTGCATTTTAAGGGTTTTTTAATGAGGATTGTCTGCATTAGTTCACTTCTCCACCACTGTGTCCTGTCCATTTTCAGCAGACGTAGCGCCCCACAGTGTCCAATGTCTTTGGACAGCAAATTATTCAGCTTTGTCATGGTTCTGCCACTTCCTTTTCATGTAAAACTGCTGTACCTCCATCTCCCACCTGTGGAACAGGGTTAATTAAATCTGCCTCATGTACTGGGGCTGCTGGGTAGGCCTTAATTCCCTGGGTGTGTCTCTACTGCTGCTTTGTTTTGGATGAGGCTTTTGAAGTGGACTTCTTCATCTCCTCTGATTACCACACTTTTGTTCATCTTGGAGCACATCTCACCATATGCTTCTTGAGTCCTTCCTTGTTCAATCAACAGCTGATGCTGTTCAATCAACAGGAGTGGAATAAAGCTAGTCCAAACTGAAACCTTCAAAATATTTAACATAGGGGATATTGAGTCTCTGGAACTAACTGCTTTGCTCCGCAGGTCCATTCCTCTTGTGCCATGGTATATAATGAAAGCATAGACATTATTATAACTGATGATTGTCTTTGTGATCCTTGGATGAAGAGAACAGCAAAAGTATGAGGTTTTTTGTGCATTTCAGAGAATAAATGCAGCCTTTGTGTTTTAATCCCAAATTTTGGCTTTATTTCACGGTTCTGTTTTAGTGGGAGATTCCATAGTTTATATAAGAAAGTTTACCTTAGAAAATCTAATAGCAAATGGAACCTGCTTCTGCACTTATGTAAATAAAATCTATTCATGCTGAGCTCATTCTGGTCCATGGACATTAACCAGCAATGTTTATTTTTTTATACCTGGCAAATTTCCCTGAAATTTTCATTTTGAATAGATGCAGAAGGTTAACACCAGTAGTTTATTTTGATACACACTATATACACATCCTCAGATACTAGGCCACACTTTGGGGTTACAGCAAACTTTGTTTTTAAGTCTTTGTACTCCACAGCGATATTCCCCTTACCCCACCATATGCTTGAAATGAAAATATAAATGGCAGCAAAAGAACTCTCATACATGTCATTCTCTTGCAGCACTTCTGTGTTTTAGAGCATGCCGTTTTTACTGATGCTACCTTGCAGTTGATTCTTATTCCACTTTCATATCTTTCACTCTGATACAATTTTGACTGTCTCTGCAGTATTACTTCCAGTATAAAGAAGCATATAAATAATGAGGCCTAGAGAAACAATTTTTGTTGCTAGCTCACGTCCCTAGTTTTTCTTTTGTCCAGTACAAACCTATTTTTTTTTTCTGTTTACCATTATTATTGACAACACTACAGAAACCCCTGGCTTCCTGAGTGGTAGCAGAGTATCTCTCAGTTTTGTGCACATTATGTTATAGGCCAGCTATGCTCAGTTAGCCCTCATACTGATAAAAGTCTCTCCATGTGTCTTAGCCAGCAGGAGGTGCTCAGGAATGATGCAACAAATAAATATCTAGTCACTGAGATAGTCGGGTTCCCTCTGTGCTCAACACAAAGATTTTCACTAACTTGTGAGCTGAATCTAAGCATTGTCACATCAAAGTGAGGATTTTAGTTCTATTTTTAGGATGCCATTTGGCTAGAGCAGGGACATTCTTCTTTTGCTCTTGTTTTAATTAAATAACCTTTAAGACAAGTGAGCAGGAACATTCAACCCAAAGCAATGTTTTCTGTTACTCCAAGAGGGAGCAGAGTGAATGCACAGCATTTATTAAAGACTTGGCTGTTCTCAATCTACTTGGGATAGATGACAATATATTACAATAATAGAGGTGGGATAGCCAATAAAGAGAGGAAATAATGCTAATCCTTAAACTAACTAGCAAGATAAACTGCAAACCCAGGTTTAGATGATAGATTATGCTAATGAATGATCAAAGAAAATCCAAAGAAGGTAAGGATACATATAAAGATTTTCTTGTTGTCAAATAAGTGACTACTGGTTATCATATACACCCCTTAAAATTCCCCTTCATATTTGTTAGCTTTAGATCTAACTTAACTAAAAGGACTACTGAACCCTTGAAACAGGAATCCTCTCTCACTCCAGTGTTGCAGCTGCAAGTTTCCGTGTAGTGACTGAGTAAATTATCTTCAGTACTCTTCTAGGGAACCATTAGTAAGGGCTGGAAAAAACATTATTTATACATCTAATTATTTCTTATAAAACTGTAGTCTTTCAGTTTCTTGGAGGTTTCAGTTCTCAGTGTGTGATGTAGACATCTTTCTTCCAGTAAGGTCTAGGAAGCCAGATAATCACTGAACACAAACAATTTATTAACAAGAACAGGCAGGCATATGCACCCTGGAATACTTAATCAGCTAGCCAAAAGCAATCACTGAACCAGCAATGAGTATTTTAAACAAAATATGGAATACTATGGGAGACACCTGGATGAGAGAATATCTACTGTAATTCCCATCCATAAAAATGGGAGCCTAACAATTATAAATGCCTAGAAAGATAATCCTGTTACCAAATAAATCCTACAATACTATGGTGTATAATCACTTTGTGAACACTTTGAATATTTTTACAGTGAAAAAATAGTGTTGGATGGATTTATCAGAAACAAATCCATCTCATTTTTCCTTGACAGATTGGTTGGCCAAGGGGATAAAGATGAAGAGTAGACTTGTTAGATCTTGATTTTAAGAAGGCTTTCCACATAGTCTTACACACGTTTCTCAAAAGGAAACTGGGAAAATGAAGTATAGATGTGTACACCATAATATACATGTGGACAGATGTCACATGTTCGTCTAGTTCTAATCATTATTTTTATGAGTGACTTGAAATATGAAGCAGTGGATCTTCAAGTTACACCAGCAGATAGGAAGCGCTGAGGAAGTGCCAGCACTTCAGAGGACTGTATTAGAGCCTGGAGAGACAACCTTCTACAAGTGGTACAAATTCAGCAAAAATAACAAGTATAGTTTGCCACAGATATCAGCTGCATGAATACAAAAAGGGAAATGTTTATGTATGATGCAGGACAGAAAAGAGACCTGCAAACTACACAGTCCCTAAGCTAAGTAAGAGTAAGCTGCACTATATGGCTGAGGAAAGATGGATTTCACTGCAGAGCACACTAGTAAGAGTGCCTTATGTTCTATTTTACTCTGCTGGCACTGGGGAGACTCAGTTTGAGTATATGTCCTGCTTAGGGCACCGCAGTGTGAAACTGTAGATAGATATATAGAAACAAACTGGAGAGAGTTCAGAGGAGAGGAAGAGTGATAAGTAGTATGGAGAAAACAGAGCATGAGGAAAGGTCAAGACAACTGGTACTGTTTAGTCTAGAAAGAGAAGACGAGAACAATGTGACAGCTGCTTTCCTCCTTACAGAGATAGCTGCTCACCATGTTCATGACAGGCAGACAAGGAGGCGGTAATTTAATTTGCAGTGAAAACTTTGCTGCCCTGTTGGGAAAATGCTGTAAGTTGGAAGACAGTGAAGTGGTAGAGTAGGTCTCCAACAGATCTTGTGGAATCCACTGCACAGGACAGTCTTGTGCACGGGTGAGGTGTCTCTCCAGCATAGTCCAAGGAACTGAGGATGCCTGAGAGCAGAGAAACATTTGTCTGACAGTGTGTTCATGTTTTCTGACATTCAGCTTTATTACAAGAAAATAAATTCTCACCGGATTTCAATTTATGACAAAGAGTTTTAGTATTTCTCTGATCTTTAAGAGACATTTATTTTCTCAGTTTCCATTATTTAAATGTTCTCTCTTCTCACTCAGACTGCTCCCCAAAACTCAAAGTAACATGTATGTTTCCATCACTATTTCACTTGGAGTTTATTGCTCACTCTCCCATTTTGTGTAATGTGAAAAAACATTCTCACATTTAGGAGTATGCAATGTACTGATAACAGTTGAAAAGGAAAATATTGACATTAGTCTGGCTGTGATAATGTGCATGAATATTTAGCTGACTATTTAGTAGCCGGGTAGTCAAGAAATGCCATACAACCCAAAACCAGATGTATAACCAGAAGATTCAGTTCTCATTACTCCTTTCCTGGCTCCAGAACTAGGTACTAGCATAGAAGCAGAGACTTAGCTGCTTTCCACATGTCTGGACATGCTAGTGTCTCAACTCATCTTACTTCAAGTGCCACTTTAAAATACATCCGTGCTGTAATGCATAAAAGGAACCTGCTGTGCAATAACATCTTATGTAAATTGGGACTTGTGGTTGTTGTTACAGCTCCACTAAGCATTACAAGCACATTTCACCCCTACATTTTAACTGGCCACTGCTTGTCTTAAACACCTGCCTTGTGTTTGAGATTGCAAAAATTTTCAGGTCAGAGTTTACCTGATGTCTGTACAGTGCCTCACACATTGCCCTCCTGCCTATCATTCCCATTTGTACTCTAAGCACTATCCACACTATCTACTTTAGTTGTACAAATCCAAGCTATGTCTAAACTCTTCTTTGTAACACCTTTAAGTTGTCAGTCCCGAGTTATCCTCTGAGACCTTTATTAATGCACCATGAACCCTTATACTGCAATATTAACTTCCTATCCTTTGGCTAAAGCGATGCTGTCCTACTCCTATCATTCCAAGAGGCTTCAGGAGTGCTTATTTGCCTGTTCCTATGGCCCCGTCTGCTCTTCCACTGGCTCCTCCTTCACCACCACATCAAATCACCCCTTGCTTTTCTCAGGCAGTCTAATGGCTTGCTGCCATATTCCAAGCAGCCAGTTCTGTTCTCTCTTGGCCAGCTTTCATCACCTACATCCTAGATTTTCAGACATGTACTTGCACATTCCCAGCTCAAGATTTCTCTGCAGAGTAGGCAAAATCAAATTTTGCTACCCTAGCAGGTTGACTGTTGGTGTGCTGGCACTGTTGATAATGCTTTTAAATAATTTCTTCTACTCTCTTGTACAGACTCCTGTCTCCCATACTCTCCCTTGCCTTCTCCCAACCTCCTTTTAGGTTAGAAATGTATCTGGGAAGGAACCATTCATTTGTTTCCCCATCTGGCACAATAGGGTCTTGGTCAATGACCGGAACTCACAGATAAGTCATTCAGTCTTCATTAGCATCTCAAGGTTTCTGCTTTCCATTGCAACATACATGGTTTTTAACAAGATCAACAAGGTTATTCTCAAACTTCTGATCATTAGGCATTTCTTCATTTTCTTTTAACACTGACAGATCCAGATTTCATTTCCTTATCTGTTCAGTCTCTCCAAGTCTATGCCTTTTAAGAACTGCATAAGACTTTCTGTTTTTCCTTTTCTTTTCTGATTATTTTGTCTTCTTCAACAGATGATCCTTGAATCATAGTTTATCCTGCTTAGTCATTTTACCATCCCAAATTATGTTGCCAACATTTTTCAGCCCTGTAAAGCATATAATCAGCCACTAGTGTTAATTCTGAAGAGCATTGTATGCTCAGAGGAATTGTCCAGCTCTTTCATAGAGAAGCTCTCTGGAGTCTGTGGTGACCTATAATGGTTGTGAAAACCCTGTAACTGGAGCAAGAGCACAGGGATTTCTGGATTTCCCATCTTTCTCTTCATCTATAGAGAGCACATATACTCAAAGTGATGATTCTGTCATTACTATGAATCCATTATGCCTTTTACTGTTGCTTATCTTGTTAAACTATTATTTGAATACCCTGGAGAAAAAAACATGAATCATCTAGAATGTCAGCAGCATACAGGTACCCTCAGCCATGCATCTTTTCCACTCCCAGAGCTGATAATACAGAGGCCTGAACACCTGGCTGAAATTAGCACACTCGTAAAGGTCAACCGGCTGAAACTCACAGAGAGCAAAACAGAAGCAACAGTTTCAGGAAATGGAAAATATTTGGCAGAACTAGCCACAGCATTTCTCACCATGGGGAGCTCTGCTCTGTCAAATAGCCAGCTGTAGTTATCATCTTTAAGGATTTCCAAAAGCCTGTCGCTTTTTTTTTTTTTTTTTTTTTTTTTTTTTTTTTTTTTTTTTTTTTTTTTTGTGAGTGGCAGAAATGCTAGAGCTACATATCTGGCAACTTGGTCACAGTGATTTCCCTGTTGGATGGGACTCCCAGCAACTTTCAGCACATTTACTGCAGCATACTGTGCTTGGGAAGAAGTTGCATCCACCCCGGAAAGAGTCGCACAACAGCATTTATGCCTGCAGCAAGACTGGAGATCTCATTGCCCTGCTTGTTTTGCCGGATGACTTCTGTATGACAACGTGCTTTGAAGTCCCAGGTCTCCATCCGGAATGAAGCATCTTCAGCTAAGGTGTACCTGCTATGTGCAACACAGCATGTAAGCTGTTAATAAGGGCTCTTGTAAGAACTCTTTTCATTTATTAAAATAGAACCACATGTGCAGGCAGTGGCAAATGAAAAAAAAAAGGAGGACCAGGCAGAAAGTGCAGCTGGCATTTTACCATCATGGCACACACATAAAAAAACCCAACCAAACCAGAAGTCAGAAAATACCATACCTGGTGAGTCATCGTTTGTGGCTAGGACAGAAAATGAGAATTATCATTACCATATACAAGGATGGACTTCGTGGGAAATCATAGAGATTGCTTTAGAATCATGAAACTGCAGGACTTGTCAGTGTTAGGCCAAATCCCAAAACCCCTAGTTCAAGTTTCAATGCCTGAAGACCAGTTTGATTCAGGAAGGAGACTAAACTACAATGACTTGGGTTAGGATTTGGGCTCTTCTATCTTCTGGATCATCTTGCCATCCTGTAGAAAAAAAATTTGAATCAAAAGAACGATTTCTTGAGGAAAATAAAGCCACACAAACCAATTTTTCTTTTTTCCTCTGCTTTTTTGTTTTGCTCAAATATAGGGAAAAGTGTTAAACATGGTAAAATTCATCATTTATTGTTGGATAAGCACTACAAAATATATCTGCAATGTTTTCCTCAATTAAAAGATCAGTCAGCCATTTATGTATTTGGTTGCTACTTGAACTCAGTTTTGAGATCTCAAAAGCCCCAGGTCCAATCTCTTGGTTTGAAAGAAGACTGCTTTAAGAAAATAAAATTAAGAATCCCCTATGATTTTTCAGAGAGAGCCACAATGTGCTCATTAAATGAGGGGACTCATCCTCTATCCTTTTCAAGACCACTTTTCCTAAGTATTCTAATGATCCAGTTTTACTGGCAAAAAAATTACTGGAAGACAAATATACTGGTGGTACTTTCAATATATATTTGCAGTTCTGGAAAATGTTTCAAACAGCAATTTGAACTGTACAGGAAATCCACAGATGTGAGTGTGAGCTAAAAATGGCCCTGCTTGGGATAGTGGTTTGGTGCAGAAGCACTGGGCAGAAAGATTTCATACTCAGAGCAATGAAAAAAAAGGGAAAAAAAGCTTTGAAGAAGCAGCAAAAGGGATAGAGATTTAAACAGGACATGAAAGTTTTATATTTTATTTAATGCAGAAACAAAAGAAAAGGACTTGAAGATAATGAGGGTGTTTTTTAAAAATAACCGAAACCAATTAAAAAGCCATCTTTAGACCATTTTTAAAGAAAGTTACTCATTAAGAACTACCATAAATAAGATTAGAGCTGTAAAAAAATGTTGGTAAAAGACTCATTACTGCCTGACTGGACACTTTTCATTTGTGGCATGTCAGGAAAAAGTTTCAGAAAATTAAAAGACTAAGGATAAGAAATATGACAAACAAGTAGCAATTTATGTGATGTAGCTGTCTACATGAAAAGTGTTCATCATTTGATTCATATGTGAAAACTCCTAATAAGCCCAATTTTCTGAAAATGTGGATTTCTCAAAGACATAAGCAGAACTGAAGAGTTCAAGGACTTCAAAGTGTTTGCAGGCTGGAATTTCTTTACATCAGGTGGAACAGGAACAATGTCGATTTACTAGTGCAAAGAAAAAGGCTTATAGGGAAATGTTCCTAACCTGAATCAAATGGAGACTTGGAGATAGGAGTGAAAAAAGATTTCATCAGTAAAAAATCTGATGCTTTAAAGGCTGAAAAATGTGAAGCATTGAGTTTGTGGAAAAGTGGATGTTTCTAGATCCTCAGAGAAGTACAACTTTGCAAAGAAAATTGGAGCAAGAGCAAAAATAATTTTTTCAGGTATATAAAGAATAAGGAAAGAAGAGGCCTCTCATTAAACATGTGGCAGTTATCAGTAAGCCAGGGCAGACAACATAGGCTTGGCCCTTAAGGTAACTGAATAATTTGCCTCTGAGTTTGGTGGGAAGCATAATGTTGGGCATGAAGTCTGGGACAGAAGAGTTAATGACAGCAGGGTACAGAGGAGGGGAGGAAGAGATGTGGAAGTCTTGATTTGTTCAGAGCCTCCAAAAAGGTCAAACAAATTTTAGAGGGCAAATAGCACTCTATCTTCAATACAGCAACTGGGACAGTCCGTATTTTAAGAACACCTCCATACCACTGAATTCAGCCATGTCAGGCACTGCTGAAGTCACGATCAGACTGTCAGGCAGTTTCCTAGTGGAAGGTATTTAGTGCTCCTTATCCCAATGCTCTCCCACACAAAAGCATATGGTTTTCAAAAAACACCTTTCCCACTGGCATCTTCCCTGGTGGGGCCAATGCCTTGGGTGAGCCTGAAAGCTGGGGTCACTTATAACCTGTCAGAGAAATATTAGAGAGACATATCTGCTTGCTTCTTGATATTTGTATTTCTTTAATTGATCAGAATAGCAGAAAACTGTGGACTGTAGAGGTACAAGCTTATTACAATAGCACATTTTAGGAGTTTCCTTTAAGAGGAGGCATTCAAAAGGTCTTTTAGAAGGAAGAGCCTTCATTTAAAATGCCTTAACCAACCATGAGACAGAATACTGAAGAAATGCTAAAAAGAACAGCAAGTACAGTGGAGTAATTTTAACAAATAATAGAAACAATTAAGATGAAATAAATATAAGCAAAGCTAAAAAGAATTATGGCATAAAACACACACATGAATGCTATGATTAATGTAAAGGGAGATTGCATATTCTTTTATAAATGTTTAGTGCCTTTATTTTTAACATTGTGGTTTACATTATGGATATAATAACCTTTCAGAAATGGTAGATAAATGACAATTTCAAGCTAAGAATTTTTCAACTACTTAAGGAAAGTTTGAATGCCAAGTTTTCTTATGATTTTTATTGCAGTATATTTACATTAAAAGCTAGAGATATATAAACTAGAGCAAAGAACCCTTTACTCAGAAATATAATTTGTTTGGAATTCCTATGGCTCTGCTCTCTTATGGCAATATGCATATATTTAAATGACAACAATAAATCTTAAGAATAAAACCTCAATGCTAACAGATTAAGACACACAGTATTTTAACATAACATTTTATTTTGAAAGTTAATTTAGTAATTCAACTGATATAAAAAAAACTCATGCAAACATTTTGAAGAGCCTATTTATAAAAAAAAGACTTTCTTATGATATTGTTTATGGTTACAAAGTAATAGTCTGATTTATATATTTTTATAAACATATACATCCTCTATTGAGGATTTTTTTTGTATTTTTGTATTACTACAGGTTTTATTTCATCTCTTTTCAAGACTGGAGAAAACAAATGAACTGTTGATCTGATAAAGAGATAAAACACTTTGCTGTATCATAGAAGATGGGCAAGAATTTTTTCAGATTGTTGGAAAATATTTGCTAGAAAAGGAAATAGACATTTGTGGAGAGCATGTTATTGCTATGAAATTCAAAGCCCAGTTTGGAGACTTCTTGCATAAAAATACCAACTCTTTCTTAGGACTATGGAAGTGTAAAATGGGCACCATTGTGATTACAAATATTGTGGAAGACTCGGGTTAAACTTTATGGCCCCACTGAAACAATTCAATTTCACAGACATCTTCAGCTGCAGTGAATTAATATGATCACTGAAAGGAATTTTTCTGTGGAATGAGTTTTGCATGGACCAGCTGAACTGCTCTGTTATGATGGTGCTGCAGAGGGATGACATGAATTCAGAGCAAAAAAGTATTGTACAGAACAACCAAATGCAAATGGTAACAGTTTGATAGAAAATAGTTTGTGTGCTGCCTGCCTTAATATACCTTCTCAAATTTTATCTTTCCTCGTAGTACTTGATCTGGAGTTAGGAGAGATGCTATCATGTGCTGGAACTCTTCTGATGTGCTCTAAATGACATAATTCACCCCTGATATGTAAGTTCATGGTGAGGAATAGAAGGCTACTCTGCTTTTGATCAGTTTGTTATGCTGCTGTCTGAGGCAGACAGCATAACATAAAGCCTCTTGGGCAGAGCAATTAAACAAGCAAAGCACTCGTACACGACTGGTTTGCTGGAAGCACTGTGAGGTGGCTGCATGGGGCCACGCACCAGATTTATGATAATCTAATTCAAACTCGTGCAGCTGCAGGACTTTATAACTTTACTTGCTTTATGCTGTGTTATGTGTGGCGCCGCTTCTCTTGGACTGGCAGATTAGCTTGGAGGAGGATTGTCTTTCCAGTGTTTTAAATACTTTTTTATATTTGGAACTTGTTGAGCTTACATTAGGATAAGAATCTACTAGAGTGAAAAGGCAATGAAAATTTCAAAGCAAAGTCGATAAATTTACCTACTCCATCAGTCATTTTGGTGTACAAGTGTTTGTAAGCTTCTGGCCGGAGTGGTTATCCTTAACTGAGGCTGATGTTCCCTAATTAACTGTTTCTATAGTGATATCCTTCAGCCTCTCTTTAACGAGCATCTGTTATGCAAGTACTGGCAGCGGCAAGATAGCTGCATTGCTATGACATCACACTTGCAGCGAGTGGGACTTGTGCAAAGGGCAGGAGAATGATACTGCAAATTTTCACCTAGAGTATACTGGGGTTTGTATCTGATGATTTTGTATGTTGCTTCATCAGTGACACCAGTCTTGATGAGGGAAAAATAACTAAAGACTGTGATATTTACACAGATAATGTCACATTCTATATTCAGAAAGGGCTGTTAAAAAAATTAAATTCAAAATAAGGCACAATTATTCAAAAGCACAAATCTCACTGTTTTTCAGTAGATTGTCAGTCTGCACTTTTTGCTGGAGTGAAGGAGTCTGTGGAGCTGCAGAGGAAATCTGACATGTACTGAGAAGCTAAGTGGAACATAAGCAGCTGTACATGCCTCCCCCCACCCTGGGTGGGCATGGAAAGGACTGAGAAAGGTACGTTCCTTGTTGCCAAAGAAAACTGATTGCAGTGTGTAGACAAGGCTCCATTTTCAATCAGTATACAATGTTGTCATTGTCATTCTTTGTTTAATGTGTTTTAAGCAGCAGATAAAGTGGTTAACTGCTTTCCAAATAAGTTATGTTTGCAGAGGGTTTAGTGCTCTTAAGGAAGCAGTCTGCAGAGATTTAATGGGATCTGTGTAAAGAAGAGGCTGGTAGCAGTTTCTCTGTTCTCTGATCTATGTATTTTTTGTGGGATTAATTTGAAGTGCTTTACATGTTTCTATTTCACTTCTTGAATTGACTTATTTCTTGCTGATGTGTGCTTGATGAAGTTTTTGTCTGCAGTGATTGGAGACTAGGCCACAGGTAAAGTATGGGGGGCTGATTTGTTAAGACCTCTTTTTCCAAAACCCTTCTTCCTGCTCTCACAGGATAGAGGATGTGCTGGTAGTTTGTATAGCTGAGCTGTCATTATTATAAAGGTAAAATCAAAGCTGTTGACCAGAAATCAGCCAGATCTGCTACCTCAGGGAAGGCTTAGTAGCACTAAGGTCACTGGGTTTAGCCAGAAACAGTAATACTCAGATAATACGACCTGCTCCAGGCAGGAACTTGCTCTCAGCACCCAGTACACCATTAGAATTCCTTGTTAATATTGTCTGTTTTCTTATTCTGTGCAATATGAGGATGGCTCTGAGTCTTTTTTAGGTGAATGGAGCTAATCATACATACAAAATTTTAAGTCTTTTCAAGAAATTGCTATGGGATAAAAATGTCCATTTCTGAGTTCGGCTCAGTTCAGAAATACTCATGCACGGCTGCTAACTTCAGTGGAAATTTCTGTGGCATGGATGTTTTTCCAGCCTGCTTGCTTAAGAGGATGATAAGAAAAGGTAAACACAAGTGTTTTGCTGAATAAGAGTAGTACTTAAATGATTGTGTTGAGTGAGTACCTCCAAAATAAGACTTATGTTTCCCACGACCTTGTCCATATTATTGAATTTTCACTTTCCTAGCAAGATAACGTTTTGAAGACTGGAGTAAACAAATCAAAGTCCTTGAACACATATTTGTAGGAGGGCTTTGTTTTTTCTTTTCTCTTTCATGGGATTTGCAATTTTCTCCACAGCATCATGTGATGGAAAATGTTAGCAGAGATGCCCTCAGATGGTAATCTGTATTTGCCACAAAGTCAAGCAATTTGAGTGAAGGCTGGAGAACGATGGTAGAAGAATCTCGAAATGGGCACTGAGTAACTTCAATCTATTTTGTCTCCCAGTAATGGATTACCTGGTGGAGAGTGAGCTTGAGTCAGTTCTCTGAGAAAATTGTAAATGGCAGGGGTACTGAGAGAATAATCCTTAAATCTACATACCATCACTCATGACTATCTTGGGGTAGGAGGCTATCCTGATACCCAAAAATGTGGAATCCAAGACTTTATTGGGACTGTTATCCAGGCTGTTTGTTCAGACTGTTATCGTCAGACTGGACACCCTTCACTTTCACATGCATACATACCTACAAATCAATGCCCTATAGTCAGAAAGCAAAGAATACTATAAGGGAAATGTGATGCAACTAGACTTTTTTGCACTCTGAAGGAGATTAAGGTGAAATGTAATAATAGCACAAATTCACCTTCTTTAAATGAAGCTCTGATGAAATGGGATGTATTGAAAAACCTGAGCTGCTGCTCATGATGGTGATCCACAATCTGGCAGACCTGAGTCAGCAAGGAGAAAGATGAGTTGCCTGTAGGTCCCCAAATTTGTTCATTACCTGTGAACATACATAATCCTTCTTTTTTTTTAAGGTTAGAGGAACCATGTGTCCTTCTAGCTTTTGTGGAGAAGGAACCCAGACATGGGACAAATGCATTTTTCTAATGAATCATAAGTATGGCCCTCTAATTAAAGAGAACAGTGAAATGTCTGGTGCCAGGTGGGCCTTTTGGACTGCTGGTTGTAATTTAATGGTAAATGATAAAAATGTTAGGTGTTCCAGCAGGACCTGAGAATGCTCAGAGATGTAAGTAAACATTATCTTAATAAACACTCTTGTGAGAGTCACTGATTAATATCTGTGCCATTCCCAAACAGAAAGAGCACACCTGGCTTATAAAGATACAGCTCTCCTTGAAGTCAGTGGGTGTGATAACCAGAACTGAGTGTGGCCTAATGTGACAGATCTCTGAGAATTGAACAGAGAACCCTTATTACCAGTCTGATGCTTTAACCACAAGAACATCCACTTTACCAGGAAAATGTATCCCCTTTTGTATAATCTGACAAATGCATCTTATTTCAAAGAAAATGTTTTCTGGGAGAGAAAAAAAAAGTGCGAAGAAATCCAATCAGTATTACTTAATCTTCCTCCCTTCATCTGGATGTTCCCAACTCATTGATATTGCACAAGCTGCAATAGAACAAACAAATCAATCATGCCATGGCACTGTTACTGGCTCAACGTCTCTCCAGCCAATGATAACTTATCTTTTTTTTCCCCCTGTTTTTAATGAATGTGTTTCTTCCTAGCGGGAGAAGCACCATCAGTCTTACTAATGCCAGCACAGATGGAGACACTCCACCGTGCCATCCTTCCCTCTCCACATACCCCTGTACACCTGGAGAAAAACTTAATGCTAAGAAGTGTTTTCCTCTCTGTTCTGGGATCCTTCTTACAGGACAATCAATCAATAAATAATAGTAACGGAGTTGCAAGATACCATGAAGCAGGAGAAAGGAAGCAAAGAGGGCAAACTTAGGCTTTATTTTCAAGTCAGGAAATCAAAGTCTCTGCCAAGCCATGTTCTGCAGCACAACCCTAGCTTTTGTATACAATGCTAAGTGGCTGCTGCATAACAGGGCTTTTGGTGCTAACCCAGTGAAAAATGATTTTTTTTTCTTTTCTGAGAGATTTCTCATATTGTTCTGGTGAGCTCTGCTTGTGTAAGAACTGTGCAGGTTTTTATTCATCTTCTTAAGAGCTACATTATAAAAAGTCAGAAATATAAACTGGTTGTATGATTCAGCTAATTGAGACCAGTTTATCATCTTCATCATTGTCATCATCATCATCAATCATCATCATCTTCTTCTTCTTCTTCTCCTCCTCCCTTTTTTTTTTTAACAAATCAAAAAATCAAAATATATTTTAGAGCTACAAAAGTTTGAATATTAGGCCTATGTGCTACTTTCTTGTATAAAAATATGTGAAGAGAGAGTAATTCATTGGCAGAATACTGTAAGCTGAAGAATTTGGTGCGTATATTATATAGGTGCATGTGTAAGAAATTGCATTTATATTTTTTTAACTTTTCTTTAATATGAGTACCCTGCTCTGAAAACTTACAAAGTTCAATAATACCTGCTCTAATAAAATAGAAAATGTGCAGAAGCCTAACACTTCCCTCTGCTTCCCAGTTAGAGAGTGAGTCTTTCCTGCGTGGTCTGAAACACAAGGCATGTGTTTGTGGATCTCTGCTTCTGTGGATCCAACCAAAATGCTCCTTCACTCCCTTGTTCCATAACACCACAGTTGCATATGCTACCATATGGCCTCTGGCTGCTGGAGGTAACCTTTATCTTGTGGCACTGCAGAAAGAAGTTACAAAATACAAAGTGGGAGTTCAGCTGTCTGAGGCAACACTTGGCTGTTCCATGCGATGAGCTAAGGTCTGGTCAGAGTACTTCAGCTAATGTCTCCTTCAGCTTACCCTGCTCCAGTCTGGCCTGATTGTCCCTTGGAGCCTTCCACTGTACTTTGCTATGATGGGAGAAAATCACTGCATGTTCCAAATTTTTGCCATGTGGTTTTGTTTCTTTTCTGCAGAATGTGTCCAGCCTAGAGATGGTTTTCTTTCTCAAGCAATGTTACCGGTTATATTTGGTTTCTGAACCTACATGCTCTATAACTGGGTTCTGCAGGCCCCAGATTGATGTGGCTCATTCTCAGATTTTCTTGTCTTGGACTGTTTTTCAATCAGTACTTCTTGTGACAGCCTTCACTTCGTAATTGTTTTCTGAGTGCCTTGGATCAGCACCCATTAACTTTAATTGATGCATAATGCTCCCCTAGATACCTTTGAAAGAAGAAGAGTAGAAGTGAACAAATTTGAGGTATAGTTTTTAAGTATTGGCCAACTAACATATCACAAAACAATGGAAATATCTTGGACACAAATTATGTACTCTGCTTAAGATTCTGTTCTCACACATTTCTTGCTGTATCTTATCATTGCCCACAGAAATGGCATTCTTCATAACAAGCAAAAAGAGGGTTATAATCTGTGGTTGACCTTTGATGGAGATAATGATACATTTTCTTTCAAAATCTGTGTGAGGCATAGTTATTCATAGTTTCATGAAAATGCCCTGTTTAAAAACAGTACATTGTTTTAAGTTTAAAAAAAAAATCACATTTGATTATAGTTTAGAAAAGTCACAATCCTACCCTGCACACAATAGGGGTGCTATGTTGATGTGGAGATTTGACAAGAGCCCTTATAGAACAAGAAGTTGAAGAGGCTGGGAACAGTTTTAAATGTAAAATAAATACATAAAAATAAAACCAGGTGAAAGTTCTTATTTTTAAGATTAGAACTGGACCCATCAGATAAACATATGAATGGAGAAAATGAGTCATAAGACTTTGTATACTCTATAGTGTTTGGACTGAAAAGCTCTCCCTGGATCATCTGACACTAGTCTGGTGCATTCAAAATTCCAGTGGAGCTTCATATAATGTATTGTTATCGAGGTGTTTTTCTCATCATGTAACGCACATTGTCTACCTTTCGTCTTTGAACAATATTTTATGTAACAGCCCTGATCTGTACAATGACACTGAAGTGCACAGATGTGGTCAAACTCTCCCTGTTGAACCAGTCAATGTTAAAATAAAGGTAGAGTTTACCTGAAGATCTCAACATCAAACTCTTCATTAATTAATCCTGTTCAAGTCAAAAACTTTTTATTGCATTCAAAGTATTCATGTTAGCAACTAAAATGCAAGTAAATCTGCTGGGAGACTGATTTTGTGGGTAATATGTGATTGTAATATTTATTTTCCTCAGTTGTTAAGACTTGTTGGTTTTTCTGATGTTCTGCAATACCTCCTTCAGTTAGTGGCCTTTGTTTAAGATGTCATGACAGGCAGAAAAATATGCAAAAGGGCAGTTTGCATTTGCAGTGTTGTACAGTTATATGCCTCTGGTAGTCAACAGTAGATTTCAATGTTTAAACATATTTGTTAAATGCTGTGTTAGCTTAAATATTGAAAGGGATGATTGGAGAATACAGGTTGACCATACATAAATTTTCATCACAAACACTGATTAAAATGAATTTCACAGGGAAAGGTCTGTTAATGAAAGAGTTAAGGAGCTTTCACGTTATTAATGCTTCATGTTAAGCTTCTGGTATGCTCCAAACATTTCGTTCTTGTGAATGCAGTAAGTATTCAGGGGATGAAGAAAAGGGAATGGAGGAAAGAGGAGTGGAGAACTGAAATTTTGTGTACCTGGACTGTTTAGGAGGTGGATTTTGAATTCTAGGATAAACAGTAGCCATGACTGCAAAAATAATGAGCATTAGGATGTCTGAAAAGATGAATTTAAGGAGTAATTAAAATGTCAGCTCTATCATCCAGTCTATGTAAATAGGGCAGGCTGTTCAGGCCTCTGAATTGCTGGATCTGACCTTTTACTCTGCCATGATTTACAGCTGTTCTAAAGAAGTATAAACTACGTATGAGATCCTACCACATCATTTTCTGGGAAATACGGCCTCTTGCTTGAAAACTGAGGCAGAATTTATTTAGGTTTGTAGAAGCACACACTTAAGTACTTTCTGAGCAGGGATAGATTTCTGGATCATTGTGCTGGGCAGAGACTAATTAGCCCTCTAAAATACTGCATGTATAAGAAGTATTACAGCTTTTCAAATACGCAAACCAAAGCTAGAAACTAATTTATTTGAACACATGCGCCATCCCTTTCTAAGGGATACAGACATCCAAAAAAGCTCATAATCTTGGATTTGTTGTAGTTTCATTTAGATTTCAGGTTAAAAATAAAAAGCTATCAAACCCTGATGAAATATCCTATGTAAGTTTACATAGACATGCCACTTTGATGGTCCAGGAATCCATTTCCTATTCCTTTTCAAGACATACCTGAGAATTTTTTGTTAAATAAAAAGCTGTGTTTTTTTCCCTTTTTGTCAGGATGCAGTTCACAGACAAATATAGTCTTTTTAAAAAATTTTGTTCAGAGTTTAGTATAAACTCTGGATAAAAGGACAACCCAGAGCAGATGGGAAATGATTCACCAAAATAATCATTATGTGGTGCCTTTTCATGCAACAGAAAATGAAGGGTTCAGTTTTCTCAGGCACAGAAGGAAAACAAATACATTTGTGCAGTTTCTTAGCTGCTGCAAATAGATTCAGCTTCACTGACCTCAGCAGCACAAGGGGGGCCTGAATTTTTCTTTATTATTCACATGATAGTATCCCCATGAAGGTATGTATGGTCCAAAGGTAGAAGAGAGAGAGTAAGGGGGGGACCCTTTCTCAAAGACAGTTTGTAAGAGGTCACAAGGGCAAAGAGTGGGCAGAAGGGCAAAGAGTAGAGTTAGCAGATTCTTTCTGCTAACACTGTACTGTGAAAGGTTGTGCTGCTCAGAGCTCAAGTGCCAGCACTGCGGGTGAGAAGTATGGAAGCACCATCCAGCACAAGCATGAAAACATGGAGTTGTGATCCTTCCAGCAGCAAAATCCTGGATGAACTTTCCCCCCTTTAAACACTACTTTTAATTTTACCTCTCTTGGGCCCCTGGGGCTGTACTTCTACAAAGCAGAGCACAGACTTTCTCCATACATGCCCAGAGCTGTCCCAGTCTTGACAAGAACAAGCAGCTCCAAGTTAGTGCCTCCTGAATTTTTTACTGTGCTGAAGCTCATTTCCAGTGGGGCAGGTGGGTGGAAAGTTTTATTCCTATCTCATAGGCTGATAGGCAGTCTGCTCTTCTGAGGGTCAGGGGTTTGAACCCCTAAGGCTAAGAAGGTAAATTAATTCCACTCTTTTACTTTTGGGATTTTATATTTGGGAAAAAACTCCAAAACCTCCACGCATGCACCCACAGAAAATCAACCTAGCTAAAAAACCCCAACAAGTTTAAAAAGTCAGTGTAATGAGCAGTTTTCCTTAAAGATAGTTGCAAGGAGAACTATTTGGTTTTTTGAAGGAGTTTCGCCTCCTTTCATTCCCCAGGGCTGTTTGCAGGCTGGGAAGCAGCACTGACAGAGATGGCCACCTATAGTTCTCTTATCCCGCCCTTAGTGCTCTCTAAAAAGTAGTTTTTAGCAGCTGCCTGCTGAGTGTATGGATTTCAGGCCGCTCCAAGCTTAACATGTCAATAGCTTTGGATTTCCTTCAGAAGCACCTGATTCTCCTCTGAAGATATATGTTGGTAAAGATTTCACTCCAGGACCTAAGCTGGCAGACTGTACTGTCCTGGAGCTAACCTTTATGTCTGCCCTGGGAAAGAAGCGGGGATTAAAGCTGACACTTAAATAGACCTTCCTTTTAAAATACTTGTGAATTCTTGCAGGATAAAACAGGGGCTGTCCACAAATTTAGTCTTCTGCTGCAAATATATCTTTTGTGAAAGGAGGCACAAAATGCTTGGTTTGTGTTCTTGTAAGTGCAGCATGCATACAAGGTCTGAGTCTGCTGTACTGGAAAAAGTCAAAAACCAACTTTACCAGAAGAGGTTGTGTAAAACTTCCATCATACTCCAAAGCTGCTGTATATTTTCACCTGTGTCTGAAGATCCTTTCGCCTCTATTAATACTTAGCACAGATTAATTCATTTGTAAAAGAAGGCCAATTTTTTGCCGCTTTGTCTTTTACCAAGAGCACTTTTATACAGCTGGTAGTCTATAGTCTAAACTGATTTAAACCATCTCACCTTAATAGGTTTGTTGGTTTTTGCTTGCTTAAGTTCTTGCTCCAAAGTATCTGCTGCCGTTTCAGGTAACACATGTTCTAAAGTGTGATGAAGGGTAAAGAGCTCTGTTTAAAGGACCAAATACGGTAATTTCTGATGGAATTTAATGAAAACTGAATTATTTTGAAAACCAAAATGATCATTCCTTAGCTGAAGCTTTTTTTTATTAGCTTTCTTTTTTCAGATGCCAGTGTGTTCTTTCTGATGCAAATATAGTGTTTCCTAAAATTAAAGGCACAAGATATCTCATTACTGTATGATCTAACATTCATGCAGTTATACTCTACATTAGTTAACTCTACACAAAGCTTCCAGATGTGGGACTTGATGATCTGAGAGGTCTTTTCCAACCTTAATGATCAAATTTCACATCCCAAGGTGTGGTGTTATGAAGGATGTTACAGAAATCAGTTGGTCTGTAATCTAACTTGAAGAAAGGAGGCAGTTAATCTGTCACTACCAAAGCTAGAAGGTGAATCAGTTTTATAAGAGGTACTAAATGTCAAACAAATAGAATAACAACAAACTTTGCTTAAAGCCTTATGAAGTACCACGTTCCCATCAGTGCAGCTATCTCATTTTCTTTATAGAATAAGAGAAACATGGAATCACATGATGGTTTGGATTGGACGGGACCTTTAAAGATTGTCTACTTCCAACCAGCCATGGGCAGGGACATCTTTCACCAGACCAGACTGCTCAAAATCCTGTCCAACCTGATCTCAAACACAGTCAAGGATGAGGCATCCACAGCTTCTCTGGGCTGCCTGTTTCAGTGTCTCACCACCCTCATAGTAAAGAATTTCTTCTTATGTTCAATGCAAACCTCCTTCTTCCTGCTTAAAAGTGTTACCCGTTGTTCTATCAGTACAGCCTTGGTAAAAAGTCTCTTTCCAGGTTTCTTATAAGCCCCCCTTAAGTATTGAAAGGCCACAATAAAATTTCCCCAGGGCTTTCTCTTCTCCAGGCTGAACATCCCCAACCCTCTCAGCCTGTCTCCATAGGAGAGGTTTTCCAGCCCTCTGATCATCTTCATGTCCCTCCTCTGGACTCCCTCTAGTAGGTCCATATCCTTTTTATGTTGGAAGTCCCAGAACTGGATGGAGTACTCCATGGGTAGTCACACAAACAGAAGAGTAGAGGGGGAAAATCACCTCCCTTGACCCGCTGGCCATGCTGCTTTCTAAGCAGCCCAGAATATGATGCCAAAACATATTTTCCAGGCTATAGAAACACTGGAAAACAATGGTCTCCTCTGCACTTTCTTTGCAGGGAGATTTCTCTTTCAACTGAAAGAGCCATTTACTGCTTTTATTATTACCTCTAGGTATCAGCAAGGCCTTGAGATGTGCAGGTGTTCAGTGCATAAAAATAGCAAAAGCACAGCTGAGCAGTGTATAAAGGAGCACAGTTGCAAAAGTTTCACGCTCCATGCCACCCATGAGCATGGACTTTTTCAGGCCATCCTCTCCTCCTTATTGGGTCCTGCAAGGACAACGCTCTGCAGGGCTGGACATCTGGACACAGGCTGGTCACGGTCCTCAGCTCTTAGGGCTTACTCAGCTACACAGGGCACTAGGAGGCAAGAGGAGCCTCAGACTGCTGGAGCTGATAGAAGCCCTGCCAGAGCTGAAATGCTTTAGAAGTGCAAAGGATCACTGGAGGAGGAGTAAACAGTAATTCACTGTACATGCCAGCAGCACCTGCCAGCTCAGGAGAAGATATACACAAGATAGTCTTATTTCAACAATAGTTGATTCTGCAGCATTAAGCATTTAGAAAAAGTTTCAATTCAGTCACATAGAGGAGGTTAGCATAAAAATTGGGTAATGAAATTGTGAAACATCTGTATCTGCAGAACAGCACTAAGATCCCTCAGCTACTTTTAAACAGGCTTTGATATTGGCAGCAACCTGGCCATAGCAGCCCCAAGCTCAGCACAGGCTGATTTATCCTTGTCAGGGGGAGTATTTGGAAGTGATTACAGCATAGTCAGCTTCTATAACAGAAAAAAAAGGTCATGAATTCTACAAACCACAGGAAAAACAAAACATGTATGACTATTGTACTCAGAAAATACTGAAGTTGGAGAGACAACACTGCCATTTCTTCATAGTGAAAAGGGTTAAAATTAGATGAACATATCCCTTATAAACGACCAAATAAAAATTAATTCCACAAAGAGCATTGCATAGTTATTTATGGGGTGGGTATGGATCCCTAGCATTAGTAGTATACCCCAAACAGCTCCTGAGGTAGCTATGAATGATTGCCTTCAGCCAGGTCCAGCCCTTGTCCTCACCTGGTAAACTGCACAGGACACACTCAGAAACCTGTTCGTGCAGGGCCTGCCCACTCAAGCACCAATCCCAGCCGTGTCACTAGCTCTGCAATAATTCTCTGAGTGGGGACAGTATGAAGACTTCTTTCCTACCTGTTTTTGTTTCTACCAGTTAACTTGTTTTAATGAAATTTTCTGTTGCTTTGGCACATCCCTAATGTGCTCCTGAAGAGAATGTTGGCAATGGTATATATTACGTGTCACATATTTCACTACAGAAATCAGCTGGTGGACAACTTGTGAGTGCTCAGGCCCCATCTCTCTTGTCAAACTTGTATCGCCCTGTTGGGTGTGTTTGAAAGCAGACAAAAGAGGCAAAATGCACTGTGGATTGCATGGATATGCAGACAGATTGATGTAGCAAGTTTTACTTTCACTGGAAATGTGCCTAAGGAAGTCAAAGAAGCATGCTCAAGATCAAGAATTAATCTTTGAACAATGTGCTAGGGGAGCCAAAGGACTCACTTAAGCTTATGAAGTGAGGTGGTGGTTTGGCTTTGTGGGCCAAGGAACACAAGCTATCACATGAAAATGGACACAAACTGAAGGGCACTTGAGTGTCACAGATGAATTCACTGCTAGAAACGGGGGAGTCACTGGAGAGTTCCATCAGTCAAGGCCAAACAAAAAGCTCATTGTGAGCTGGGGTCCCAAAGGCTGATACCACTTCATGAAAATTTTCCTGGGAAACAATGGTTGCTAGTAAAACTGGGCAGCCCCCGGCTGGAGGGGTTGTCACACAGATAAATGCATATAACAGAGAAATATGTAACTTGTTCTCCAAAACCCCTGAAAGAAGAAAACCATTTGACGACTTTCCTCAAGCTATTTGTCAAACAGACAATAGCTTCAGCAAGCTGCAAGGGACAGAGATCCCGGGCTGTGGGAAATGAGGACAAGCAGTGTCCATGCTGCTGTGGGGACATGGGGTTCCCAGCGGTCTCCAGGGGGGTGCCTGCAGCTGTGGCCATGTGTGGGAGTGCAGGACAACTGGGATGTGGAACATGATGGATATTGTACGTACTAGAAATGCTCCTCTGGAATGTTAGTCATTGTTTGGTGGTGGTGTTCTTTTTCTTCTCTTGGGAGAGGAGCTGTTGAGGAAACTCAGCCTTCATGAGGCCCTTGGCAGAGCCAGCCAGGAAGAGTGGCAGTGGTGCTCAGAAGCTCCAGTGGCAGCAACCACTGAGGAGAGGTGACACAGGCACTGGATTAAACTCACCACTGCTACAGTCCTCATCATTCCACAGCACAGCACTGGAGAAGCCCGTTCCCATATGTGCTCCAAAAAGACCAGTTATATGTCTGACCTAGGACACAACACCCAGAAACTCCTTAGGGGACGGAAAGGGCATCGAAACCTCCTTTGCCTTCTCCAACAAGGGCCATAACCCCTCGAAGGTTCGTGCTCGCTCATGTTCTCCACAGCCGTTGTGAAGCTGTGGTTTGCTCCTGTAGGATGGAAGAGCTTCAAAGGGCAGGGTGGAGAGCACTTTCACCCAGAACAGCCCCGGCCTTGTGGCAAGGGCGTGGGTTTTGATTTCCTCGGGCACAGGAGGGTGTAAACCCCAGCTTTCCCACATCTAGGGTAAAAGCCCTGACCACAGAGCTCTTGAATGCGGCAGAGGAAAACAGCAACAGCTGCCGCTGCGCTTCGCAGAGCAGCAGCACTCTGTGTTTTGGGAATGTTCATTGCCTCTACCCCTTGGGCAAGATGGGTGCAGGTGCAGGAAAGCTGAGTTCATTGGATGTGATGGTGCCAGAGTGTGAGTTAACTGGGTGCCATGACATGAGAAGCATTTCTGGACATGCCCACAGCAGAATTTCAGGAGTCTGGAGAATTTTAATGTGAAAAGCTGGCGCCTCCGGATTTTAGGCGCTTCCAGGGTGTGGCAAAAAATGAGCAGGAATTTAGAAGACTGCAGTTTTGGATGTAGGTGCTTCATCCTGGTAGAAATACCTCTTTTGCTTCTGTCAGGCTGGACAGAATTCTCTAAATTTGCAGTGTAACTCTTTGCTGAGTAGGAACAGTTTTCCTCCAATTCAAGGAGCATTATGCCTGGCAAAAGAGTAAAAACTCTCAGCAGAGATGATGCCACAATGTTCTGACTCTGTAAGATTTATGGGGCTGTGGGAAGCTAGTTTGGATGAATCATAAATAATTGCATGTAACTTACTAATGTAGTTGCAGAGTGGGAGTGAGTTTAGTTTTATCCATTAATTCAAAAGACTCTCCTTGTGAGCGTTTGGGAGAAGTAATTTAGTAAATTCAAGCATGAGTCAAGGTAACTTAAATTAGGAAAAGATCTTCCTAAATGGCTAAAAATGAAATGAAAAAAGAAGAAGAAATAAAACTAGGTGTCAACCTAAAGCCCTTTTATGCATGAAAGGTTTCATAAAAGACTCACATAGCTCTTAATATATGACTGCAGAACAATTGTTTCTAGTTTTATAAAGATACCATGTGTCATTTTAACACTGATAATGAATTATGAATTTAGCAATATGTGCAACACTTTCATTGACAAATGCTTTGGGGTGCAGTGCTAGAGTCAGCTGCCTTTGATATTAATATCACATCTCCCAGACTCAGTGTTTTGAGAGGTGAATTTGTCCTAATGCTCAAAGTCCATACAGCCAAGTGGAAAAAAAATTACCACCAACAACCTACTTGTCAACTACTAGTGATTCAAAGGTTTGATGTTTTGCACTGGAGGCTGATTTTATCACATTGACCTTAGCTTATGCCGGTATTCCTCTGTGACATCGAATAATTTCTTTCAGTTGTAAATAGTAACAGTATCAGTCCCTAACTAGAAAAGTTCCTGAGGATGAGAAAAGCCCCATTCTTTTTGTGTCAAAGCTCTAAATTATTACAAGGAGACAGAGAACTCCCTGAACAATGGAGATGAATGGGAGGGTTGCACTTGAAGAGGGAGTCTGGGAGTTGTGCTGAAAGAAGCTCAGCCTGGTTTCCTAGAACTGGCTCTTCAAAACATCTAAGAAGCTCCTGTTCCTGCTGCTACAGCATCTCTTCCTACTTTTGCCTACTCAGCTCTAGGCTGAGAGGTGCCCTGAGTTCGATGCTGCTAATATGCCAGTATTGATACTGTGGCATGTCCTGGGTTCTACAGAACAGCAACAGACTTTAAGGAAATGCTGTTATGCCAAGGTTTTTATAAGTTAAATGGGCAAGACATAAAGAATTCAAAAAGGCAAAGAACTGGAAAGTAAAACCTGAATCAGGCAGTGACAGAGCCAGGACTATAATATAAATATCCTGCTGGCAACTCAAAAATTGATATTTTGGATGTCTCTGCCTGTCATTCCACATCTGTTTGTTCTGCCAGAAGGATATAGCATGTGATTTGCCCAATAAATATGGTTGTAGTTCCTCCTTTTCATTTTTCCCTTTCCAGAAACAAACTTACAATGAGAACTGGCTGGGAACTTTTAACAAAGTCTTTTTCCACAAAAAAAAAAAAAAAAAAAAAAAAAAAATGGGAAAAAAAAAAAAAAAAAAAAAAAATTTTTATAAAAAAAAAAAAAAAAAAAAAAAAAAAAAATTGGGAAAAAAACAAAAAAACAAAAAAACAAAAAAAACAATGGGAGTTTACCTGGTGTGGGATTTATTGTCAAAATGAAAATGAATCCATGCTATATTATACATTATTTACCTAGAAAATAAGGTACCCGGCACGAAGCCTATAGCCTGTATGAAGAATAACAATTTGAATCCATTTTCCTGAATGCTCCATAAAAGCACATTCTATTGAGTGTTTTTATTTGCCTTTATTAAAAAAAAATATATATAATCTAATGCCCAGTTCTAGGAGATTATTTGTACAGCACCTGTATTTTCCAGTTTAAAATCTACAAGTGGATACTTTCTCAAATACATGGATTTTAGAAACTCTACCATATAATTGTCCTGAATAATTCTTGGCCTGCAGATTACTTGCAATTAGTGTTTTGTGACTGTCATGTATTCTAAAAGAGAAGTTTGAGTTGTTTTGATTATGTAAGGTGGGAGAAATAGGTCAGACAGAACACTTCCGTTCTGACTGGCTGGGGTCTACACTCAGATCCAGGTTTCTGTTTTGGAACTCATATTCTGCACACTGTTAATGGCTAGTAGTCTGTGCTTTAACTTTTCTGTTTGAAAATATCTGACAGTAAAATCATTTACTTGAACAGAAAAGGGTGTAAGCAGAGCCATTTCTTCTAAACATTTGCCTGATTACTTTTGCAAATTCTTTTTGCAAAGATTTCCCAGACTGTTTAATATACAGATCAAACACCTTTAACTTTAGGATGAGAATTCAGTGTGAGAAGATATTAAGGAAGCGAATGCAGATGTAGAAACAGATTTGAAGCAATTAGATGGAAGCCAGTTTATCCAGATCCTCTATCTGCCTGTGGATATCACACAAAATTTGGTATTCTGGTTTTCCACCCCTCACCCCCAACCGCATGTCATGCTGTGTAGACTTTAGGTATGCTGCATGGCTGAGACAGGGTAAAGAAAAACTAAAGCTACTCCAGTGTCTCTTTGGAACCAGACAGTGGGTCTATGGGACTTTGCTTCTGGAGGTGTTTATGCCACTGCAAAAAGTAAGATCAGACTCCTCTCACATTCATTCCAGTCCTGGAATGGAGAACCTGCTTCCATAGCACCACCGTGTTTGAGCAGGAGCCACCTGGCACCCTGAAAGGGGTGAGCTGGCTTTGCAGCACTCAGGCACTAAGTGCCTTTGTTGAGCACACTGGCTGCTCCAATGTTATTTATGCCACGTTCCCCTTTGGATGGTGCAGTTCTCCATCCTCTCTAGCTTGCCTTTCCTCAGAAAAGCATTGGGAAATTGATAGTCCCAATAGGCTGAAGATAACTACACATGATGAATCTGTACAGAAGTTATGTAAACCTATGAAGTGCAGCCTTAGTTCTCAGGTAACATATTTTCTGTTCAGTGAGGCTTGTCCACTCAGGTTCAGCCCACCTTTTACTTGTTTACAGTTGCTTACCAGCCTATAATGGAGGAAGTTCTTGTGTACTTGTAGTGGAGGCAGAGAAAACTCATTTCTGGCTGTACATTTTTGATGTTAAAATAGTCTCAGTGGACAGTTAGATTATTTTGTCCCCTTTTTTTTTTTTTTTAAAGAGCCAGATTTGAAAGAAATTGAAATACACATCATCTGAATCATCATCTGTCAGAAACTGGAGAAGACTTTACTCAAGGAAATAGTCCCACTAGTGCTGCTGATGAGATATCTTCTATGGTTAAAGATCATAGCAAGGAATTGCAAAATTAAAATAATAGAATTTTTTAAGTTAGAAAAGACCTCTGAGATCCTGGAGTACAACCATTAACCTAACAGTGACAAGTCCATCACTAAATCACATCCCCACTGGGCTGTAATAGTGGCATTCTACAGCCGAATTCTTTTCTTTCACTATCTAATGCAAGATGCAAAAGCCTTAAGAGAGCACTACTATAACTTTTCCCAGAAGTTGTGGCTGTGTTTTTCTGAGGTTAATCTCCTTGCTGTAACAAGGTTGACTGCGCACTGAAAAGCAAATGCAAAATTCTTGTCTCCTCCAATACACCGGAAAATACTGTTGCTAATCATCCTGAAACAAGCTTGGACTGGCTGAGACACACAAGTAAAACATAATTTTAAAAACAAATATTTCTTGAATTTACAAGTTCCCTTAATTTCTACTTTACATTGAAAGTGCCAGGGACTCTTTCCTGGACTGATCTTCCTCTTGATTGAGGAAACAATAGAGATTCAAGTAAGACTAGTCATAGAAGCTTTTTCTCAGGACTAGGTCTTGCTTTAAAAAAACATTTTGCAGAATTTACATAAATTAATATGTTAAGGAATCAGATTTTACATTAAGAACATTTATGCTGGCTAACAGCAAAATGTTAGGTTTAGGATTTCAGGTGCACTTTTTTCATGATGTGACTGGTGGTGAGCAGAAGTATTCTCTGGAATTTAGTGACAGCAGCAAAACTGTATTTAATTTTTTTTTTTCTTTTTTTTTAGTTCAAAGTCACTAAATGTATGTCAGTCTAGTTAGCCATATTCATCAAATGTAGATTTAGATGATTTAGCAAAATACTTGAAGGGATTAAATGTTACCTTTAATTCTATCATAAAATAATAGTGACCAAAAACTTAGTCCACGTAAAATATTTAGATAAGCAGATTAATTTCTGTTTGTGCCTACTACTTTCCCTAACAACACTTATCAAACACAGGTAATTAAACGCCAAACATATTATTTTCCGAAGACCTGTATGCGGTAGCCATGTGTACCCTCAGAGCTGTGTATGTCTCATAAATTTAGTTCATTTGCCAATTTCCTTGATTTGCTAAGCATTTACAAATGAAAAAAAGGTTTCTATTCTAAAATTATACCCTGTGTTTTGCCTCTCAGCAAGCCAAATTTGTTGGGAGGTCAACTAGTCATTATATTCATATGACTGTTTTTTTGGAATGGTCTTTAAAATATACACAAAATAGCAATCCGTGCATGAACTGGAAGCTTTGGAACTGCATGCTATTTTTTAATAACATGTCAGTGCTATAAACGTAAGTGTGAAACACTTCTCCACACTGATCCCAAGTATCATAACACATTAGTACCTAGAGAGGGTCATGGTGTCTTGTAAACCTCTAAGAACGGAGAACTATGTGCCTGGGAGTAGATTACTAGAACGTTGGGCATCCTAGCATTCAGATTCCCCAGGACCAGGAATGATCCCTGAGCTAACTCAAAGAATGAAGGAGCTCTGTAGATAGTCACACAGTCTTTGGGTTATTCTTGGGCTGTAGCACTAGTAGGACTCCTACCAGTAAGTTTCATCATATCTCCTTGTGGCTGGTCTGCACCTCCCATTGCTGTCATTCCCTAGTTGTGTGAGGAGCGAGGAGGTAGAGGTACCAGCAAGACAAGTATGGGAAAGAGAAAGGTTTCTTTTGCAGAAGCTATCATTTGTGGAAAGCAATATGGTCCACCTTCGAAACAGAGAAGGAAATACACAAGGTGAATTGAGGTGCTCTTGAGAGCAGTCTTAATCAAGGCACTAAGGAGCACAAAGAAAAGAAATATCTTAAATTGTCTGCCTATGCTAGGATCCAATGTAATAAACAAGAGAAAAGAGAACTGTTCATTTTATGGGCTTAATTTGGCTTAGACGGTATTAATAAATTTGGAAAGATGTTCATGGCTTTAACTTGAAGTTATAGAACTTAATGCAGAAAGGGACCAGCTGAGTAAATGATTAGAATGACACTTCATCAGAATAAAGCTATTTGTTTCTGTATCAGCAACAATTTGAAAATAAAAGACGTTGAGTCCTTATGGATTAATGTTCTAGTGAGGAATACCCAAAGTATGCTGCTGAAAACCACACCAAACTAGCAAGCAGGGTGTTCATCTCCCTAAGCATATGTCTACACTCTGCAAAGCGAATTGTCAGCACTGAAGTATCTTTGAAATTCCATAAAGTTTTAGAAGCAAATTTCCCATCCCAAAAATTACCAAATCCAATAGAAGAAATTCTCTTTTAGGCCTTCACTCAACAGCTGCAGTGTACTGGTAGCATGATTAATAATCACATACTTGTATGTATTATTTTAGGCATTATATTAAGCAAGTCTTCCTTTCCCATCGTGATTCAATGCCATTGGATATAATAGAAAAATCTAATTGAATTCAGTGAGCTTTAATGGTACTTTATGTGTTATACTCTCAGTTTCTGGCTAATATATTATTACCCATCTTATATAGGCCACTCCTGCAGTTTGCTTTACTTATATGAGTAGTTCCATATGGGTCCCTTATTCCAAAGAATTTTGGGAGTCACTAATAGCTGGACAAGGGACACTGATTACTGAATTCCTGGCTCTGTTTTCAGCTTTGGACTGACTAGTATGTTTATATGATGCAAAAGTCAACCACAGGATGCCTAATTTATACTTACAGAACTGCATGTTCCTATTATTTTGTGTAATAATATATAATTTACTTTATAAAGACTTTTCTCATTCTATTTTATCAGTGGTTCACAGACGAATTTAGAAACAAGTTGAACATCAGGACTTGTAATTTTTCTAAACCTCCTCTTAGAATCTTTTCCCTGTCAATGGTAATTATAAATTGCATTCATCACACTGAAGACTGTTTATTTGCTTCTTCTGTTTATCTGTTTTGCCTATCTGTAATACCACAGTGGGAATGGCATGTACAATGGCAAGAAAATGACCCTTGTCAAACAAATAGATGGTTTGCAACAGATAAAAAAAAGCAAAACCAAAAAATTTGCAATATAAATCAGATTTTTTTCTTTCCATCTGTTTTTCCATTGTTCAATATGAATTAAAGAACTAAACAGCTACCAGCAATAATTCTGCGTCTATTCCTCCATCAAAAAGTAATGTGATATTTAATAGCTTTCCTTGATGTTTCTTGTCCAATATCTGAACTGAATTTTTATTTCCCCATAAGAGGGGAAACTGGATTTTACTGTCCTAAAACCTTAATTCATCTTAGACTGATTGGGTTTTTTTTTCATATGTAAATTTCTCATTCTTCCTATTGTACTTGTCATTAATACATGATATTTCTGTTCATGAAAAGAAAAAAGGAAAGAAAATGGTGCACATGGTAGCAGAGGGAAATGCACTTAATATGAAGGAACAAACAAAAGTCTGCGAAAGGCCGGGGTGAACAAGTCTAATAAGCAGCCCCATTTTTTAACACTTCAGTCCTAGCACAGCACCGCAATGTCACCCCAGAAAAACACCTTAAATATAATGATGGCAAATTTTTCAGTGGTACTGGCAGGTATTTACTTTCAGGTTTTGTTCAACCAAGTCACCAGCTTAAGGGACCAAGAGGGAACTGTAAATAGCACTCACGTTTCCAGAGTGTAATTCAGTTCCGGGAGAGAGGTTCAAACTAGCTGTCCCTAGTCTATCTGTGCCAACATGTAGTTAAGCTCTGGAATTCCTTATCATGGCTTGTTTCAGATGCTGAAAACTTACAGGATTTCGAAAGGCAACTAGACAAATCCATGTAAGAAAAATCCATTGAGAGTTATTATAAGACAACTGGTGTAAAAAGTCAATGAGGCACAAATGATTGAATGATGGATGAATATTCTTCGGTGGCATCACTTACAAACTTCCCTATGCATCTGCTTCTTGACTTTTTTGATAATAGGACTCTGAGCTGATGTGTGACCCAGTCAGACCACTCTCATCTTCTTATTCATCCAAATATCTGAGATGGCTCAAGCACGTTACTTTTCTGATGGAAACTCCCCAACACAACTCACTGAAAGTGTATGTGTTCAGAAGAGAGGCTGCCGCCTGAGATGGTTAAATGACTCTATCCCACTTAGCTCTGTTTGAGAATTGTTAACAAAGCATTCTTAACTCTCATGTAACTCTTCTGGATGGGTTTGAGTTCACTACCTGTAGGCACCTTCCCTGAAGAAACTGATTGATACCTACCCCTTGAACAATGGCCTAATGATCAGAGTACATCCAGGGACTGTGATACCTGAATTTTGGTCAAGCCCCACAAAGCTGTACAACATAGTTATCACCCACTCAAAGAGCACACCAGTCTAGAGTAGGAGGCCCCCTTTGTGTAGGGTATTCAGAAGCAAAGGCATTTGTTTTTGTCTGAGTTGAAAGCTGAGGTCCCGGGAGTACAGATTCAGGTAGGGAGGGACACCTGGCTGGAATGAGCCTCTTTTGTGAGGCAGGTAGAGAACCTTGGCAAAATTCAGGAATGTGATTTGCTCCCAGCCCATTGCAGGCATGCACTTCATTGAGAAGCAAGAGAATAAAAGTAATGAGGAGTCTAGACAGCAAACTCTTGTATCTCTGTGACCTTTTATGGAGAGTCTCTTAATGTCTTCTCTATACATCTACATTTAAGTCAAGGAAAAGCACAAATGTAAATCAAATCCTTTTTTGCTGAATAATTTTTATATTAAGATAATACTTCCCTATTTAGAGCATGTGTTTTGAATGGCTTCTCACATTGCTGCTTCAAGGCAGTTAAGGATGGTCTGTCTCCCTGAGGTTGGTACCGCTGAAGTGGAAGCAACTGAAGGGAGGAGAGGAGGCAGCGTGAGGACAGCTAATAATGACAGAGCAATCTGCATTTTCCTGGGGAAGACAAATAAGAGATAACCACAGCAAATGGAGGATTAAACTGTGAACAATGTTTGCTTAAACCTAGATTAATTTCTAGTTACTATTGCTTGATTTCCAAGCAAACAGTTTGTTGCTGTATTAGAAAAATTTGTATCAAATGACCTGAAAATGATTACAGTTACAGGTGTATTAGGATATTCATGTTTGTAATAATTACTAAGCTTGTTTTTTATGGCTGCTTTGAAATGCAAGTAATAACTTTTGTGTACTTTATTTCTGCTATGAACATCTACTTCAACCACAACTTTCACAAGGCTTTGCTTCACTCATTTGCTGTGGAGGTGCTTGGGCAAAATGCTACAAACCCAGACAGGTCTAAGCCTTCCCTTGCCTGAATATCAAATAGTTAAAAGAGCCTTTGAAAGAAAGTGCCTGTATCAACATCATTCCATTCCTGTTACTTTGCATTAAGAAGAATATTGTTTCAAATAGATATTAATTTACACTGTTTTGTTCCTCTCTTTCAGTCCTGACAGTCAGTACAATCATTCATAAGTGGATGGTTGAGGACAAATACAGGCATGTGGAATTAAACTGATATAAGTTGTATCTATTTTTTCATATACACCCAAAGGTGTTTCTTTACCTACTTTCTTATTTTCCAGGCCATTCATGCACCTGTCTTTTGTGTTTCTTTCATAACTATTTATGCATGTATACAGATGAAATCCTAGTTACCATCCTATTCATTTGCCTATTATTATCAATAGCTATGCAGAGGAAGATTGAAATTAATGTTGTCATGCTGCGATGCGATTTCAAATTTATACCAAAATTAGTTGAGCATGGCTGTGCTACTCACAAGTGGGTGATTGGTCAGGAATGATTGGTTGCAAGTGGAGAATGTATATAATCCCAGAGCAACTCCAAAAAAATGAAACAATTCCTATTTGAGCCACAGTTGAGAGTTAGAGAATTTTCAAACAATTAAATGGGTAATTTTGTATCCTTCCTATAAACAAGCCAGAAGTAATTTTTAAAATTACTTGTGCATCTCAAGATTCAAACAACCACCTAGTTCCTCCTAATCGGCCTATCATGGATGGCAGAAAAACCCTGAAGGGAGAGTTTTATCTAGTACAGAACTGAGGTCTAGTGTGAAACTCATTCAAGTTAAGAAGGATCTTCCAAAAAAACTCCAAATCAAAACAAGACTTTTGCAGAACTATAGGGACCCAGTGTTGCAAACAGTAAATGCAAGAGAATACTTTTCCACAAAATTATCTTACAGATTTAACATTAGCTGTAGGATAATACTAAAAGCTCATTATCCAAAAAGAGCAGATTTTATGCCAGAGATATCTGTCACCAGGTGATACCAGCAATTAGGTTTTTACATTTAGCTTTCTCATGTGTTTTCTGATGTTTCAATACATAATTCACGCTTTTTCTTCTTTTTAGGGTAGTGTTTTGTGATGTCTGTTCTATGTACCAGCTGAATACATAAAATAATAAAAGCATGTTAATTACATTTTCATAAGCATAGCAATGATAAAGATGAAAGAGATCAATTAATCCTACAAGCAGACTTTGGAGTCACAACGATAAATCTTAACAACCTTCAAAAATCATCTTTTGGCATATAGAGAAAAAAATTAATCAATTACCAAATGTTTTACATGTTTTGCAGTTTTCAATCACAATGTAACCATACCAGCAGCTACTTTGGCCTTTGTGTGGATGAGTTAGTAATCCAGATACTCTTGTGAACTGCCAGCTAGAAACAGCAATGTTGCCATTTAAGCTTTTTTGGTGGAAAAAAGTTCTTGATATGATTATAAAATGGGACACATGGAAACCAGGTCTGCAGATAGATAATTTGCAAGAGAATTGGAAGCAGAGGTCAGAGTCCCTTACAACTAGCCCTTCCAGACATTGCAATGTTATCTTGAAGGTAAAATAGTGTGAGTGTTGGTGGAGATTATTTAGATTGAAAACCAATGGATTTTTCTCATATTTTTAACAGTATGTTGAATTTAATTTATGTTTTTAGCATAAATAATTTAGATTATCTCAAGAGTGAAGATTAAATTTCAGGAATTTTCCTTTTTCATAAAATGTTTCTCTTAACTGCAGGTCTGCACTTGGACCCCATTTAATGTTTTATTTGGTTTAATATTACATTAGAGCATACAGCCTAGCCAAAACACAGCCTTACTTAACATCTGGCAAATAACTGAGCCAAATAATGAACCTTGTTGGAGTTTCTCTTTCAAATATGTGAAAGGTGATGGACTTGTTTCATGAAAAAAAAGCCCACACATATTTGTGAACAGAGAAATTACAAGACAAATGGATTTTAATGAAGAAATTTCCTTTAGGTGATAGATGACTGGTCCACATAATTATTTGCAGGATGAAAAATATCTTTCTTAGAAAGCATTTAAAGAGGGACAACATTCACGAATGGCCCTGAGGTGTCCTAGCACTGATTTTTGTGTTCTGTTTTCCATTTCTGGTCTTCTGTTCATCAGTGCTTTCTCAACACTTTTGCTTAGCGGAAGGGAAGAAATAAATTAGTTAAAAATCTTCCTAAAAGTGCAGACTTTCCTTCTATAGAAGAGATTAGCAAAGTGAAGCCTGTAAAGTCCTTGTAAAAAGGCTGAATACTTATAAATCATGTTCATTTTGTTAAATGTAATGAGGATTTTCATTGAAAATAATTTTGCTTTTGTTTTCCCTTTGCCCTCCAAAAACACATTTTTAGAAACCCTTTTCTCTATAATTTTAAGATTTTTTTTTTTTTTCCCCACTTTTTCCTGCTTTGGAGATAGCTGACGCATCAATGTCATTGCTCCCAGCCAAGTCCATATCTCTTTACTCACCAGGACTTCATTAATTTGACCTATGCAAACTCTACACATCCTCTTTAAAGTACCACTTTTTTACTTCCACGGCACTACTAGGTGCCTTATTGATACATAAAACTCGGGACCAGTACCTGCAAATAAACCAGACTTCCTTAAAAATTTATTTTCTCTTCATAGAATTCTACAGTAAAGTTTGGGTTAGTTTAGGAGAGGGAGGCAGGAGAAAAGATGGAACTGGGAAAAAGAGAGTTTGGTGAGAGAAGGACACCTCACACATAATGCAGAGGCTGTATCAGGACTAGCTTCACATGTTGCTCCTTCTAGTCAACATTTCAATAACACCAAATTACTTTCAGAAAATGTTCTGTACTTTGGAGGATTATTCTGCCTGCAGGTGTAATATTAATTATTTTATACTTTTTGCATACCTCCCTCATTCCGTTCTGACAACCTGGTTTCAAGTTTCCCAAACTTCCACAGATTTTTTCTGACTTACGGTTTTTGATCCTACATCCCTTTTTTTTTTTTCTTTTTTTTTTCTTCTTTTTTTTCTTCTTTTTTTTTTTTTTTTTTTTTTTGATTGAAAAATATATAATTCATGGTAAATCCAGAAAGTTGAGAATAGCACAAAAATCTCAAAATTAAACAGTATCTTCACAATGTTGGTGTTAATTCTGACCATATTCTGTTCATAAGACATTAGGGAACCTCATCTTTTACTTAATATTATTTTATGAGAAATGCTGCCAGTAAATTGCTATAGTCCTTAGACTTTGGGACAATAGGAGTAAGAAATCACAGACTGTGAAATCTCAAATCCCCTTCAATCCTCATTTATGGAAAGTATTGCTAACCCCTGAAAAACTGTAAACTACACCTAAAGATGTGATCTTCAGGGTCAATACAGGACATTTTGCCACTCAGTGAGATTACAAAAGTGGATTTTTTCCTGGATGTCATTGGGGTAAATCTTTACATACAGTCCTGCCTCTGGCCATACCCTGGGAGTGGCAGAGCT
This sequence comes from Dasyornis broadbenti, assembly GCA_013397935.1. Taxonomy (NCBI): domain Eukaryota; kingdom Metazoa; phylum Chordata; class Aves; order Passeriformes; family Dasyornithidae; genus Dasyornis; species Dasyornis broadbenti. The sequence goes on from VZRN01002074.1 coordinate 2,048,809, forward strand.
TACAGAACCAGTTTAGATTTGTGGTGGAGAATATCTTCTCCCTCAAATCCTGCCAAGAGATGTACGTGCAGATAGCAGAGGCAAGAAGGAGTGCTCTAAGCAGATGTAGAGACAAAAAGGAAGCAAAACTCCTTTATGGGAAGAGCCTTTGCCTCCAGCAGTCTCAAAGACCTGATGGTGCTCAGGGTGGGACCCTTCAGATCTTCTCAAAGGAGAACTGAAACCTACTAAAATCTATTCTGAAAGGAAGTTTGCCCTACCCTGATCGCAAGAATTACTTGTGAAACAATCTGTGGGAAAGCTGCATTTCCCTACAGTAGATCTCATAAGCCCTATACAAGCTGACATGTGGATTTAGGAACCCTAAATATTTGCATAAATGTCTTTCAGTGATTAAATAATTACCCCCTGAAGAACCCCAAAAGAAGCCAAAGGAAAGAGGAATCACCATCTACAAAAGATTTAAACAAAATTTCTAGTTTCTCAGCCAAGACATTTTGCAGTTACTTATGAGCCAAAAAAAGTTAGGAAAATTTTCAAGAGGTGAAACCACTTCCTTTTCTGAGCCCTCCTGTCTCCCAAACATCTTGTTGAATCTACTTCAAACTTTCCATTAAATTTCTACTTTGCCAGAATAAGAAACTTGTGAAATTTCAAGCAGATTGGTTTGCTCCAGTTAAAGGCAAAGAGCTAACAAAGCCTATCTTGGAATGAAAACCTGCTACTGCTCTATGGAGAGAATAAAAAATGAGAAATCTACCAAAGTGAACCAAGAGCATTGGGTTGTGTACAAAGTGCTTGTTTCTGAGCAGTGGTATCTAGTGTCAGACTGACTGCAGAGCATAAATCCAAAGTTTCACTTAGATCACTCCTCAGCACTTTGTACTACCAGCTGAAACAAGTATGTCAGGAAAAAATTATGCCACCTTTCAGTTTCTTTAGTGCTGCTGTCAGAAGGAGTTGATGCCCCCCATGATTTGCATAATCTCATGGAAATCTGATTATTTTAAAAGTTATTGTTAGGTTTTATTCCTAAAATCAAGTAGCACCCTCTACTGGGCAGTTCATATTGATCTTCTGCCACTGAATATAAAGATATCTCGCCTTAAGTAAAATGTCTGCATAATTATCTATACTGGAAAATCAGAAAATGAGACATTAGTGTAGAAATGTCAGGGTGAGTATAAGAAAATAAAAGCATAGAACCACTGTGAAAAACTGTATACTGTATTGCAGGGTTCAACTCCATGAATTTCGATGTAGTTTGGCTACTTAACACAAAAACAGAGTTGGCCGCAACTTTGTGGTTACGTTCATATTTAGATTTCAACAGAAGCTAAAAGCCTGAGCAGAAACCCATGTGTTCCATTTGTCGGCAGAGATGTTTTCTCTCCAGATCAGTGAAGGTATACAGCTTTTTTAGGAATATTTGGAAAGTCAGCTCATGGTCCCTTCCAAGGTAACACAAGAGATGCATACGTTGATTCCGCAGCACTACCAAAGTGCTGTGGTTTCAGAGGCTTATGCACAGCCGATGTTCAGGACACACACATACGTCAAGCAGACAAACTAGACAGATTGCCCTTCCTTTCACTCCACCTCAGAGCCCTTAGTGGGCTCTCTCAAGGCTGAGAGAAATTTGGCTGTTACTGTTTTAGCGTCCATAAATGCCTGATGTCATTTGCTCACAGAAGCTGGCAAAAACCTCTGTCTGATCTCTCCCAGAGAGTTTTCTCTCTCTTTCTCTCTCCAAGGAAGTTTCATCTAAATGGCTACTTTGTTCTTTGTATTCCATCTCCTTTTCTGGCCCTTCCCAGGAGTGCTGCGACATGACAGACCAGAAGCACCACACCAGAGACTAAGGACAGTTTGTTAGGAGAGCAGCTCTGCAGGAATGACCTGGTGATGTGGCACTTGGCTGAGAAGCCAATCTTCTGAAAGCCAGCTCTGAAAAGCACTGAAATCAGCGAGGGTCTTCCTGTCAGTCTAGGGCAGCTTGGATCAGGCCCATGTGCACATCTGGATGCAGTTTGTTCAAAAGTGACTGCACTATCCCACCTTTTATCTGCTATCGCTTTTTGCAGGGGTAAAGGAAAGCCTTAGCCTTACATCTGATGCTCCGCTGGTTCATGATTCTTTTTCAGTAATGAGATTAATATGTGACTTTTTCATCTGTTTAATTTATTGTTGCTGTAGATTCAGAATTTTTTTTTTCTCTGCTGTCAGTATATTAACCTCAAAGAATGTGCAGCCACTTGTCTCAAATGCATAGGTTGCTTTTGGTGATTTTAGTGGGGGGTTTTTTGTTTTGTGTTTTTTGTGGAATTTTTAAAGCAGGAATCTACATTTTTGCCTGGGTTAAATATACTAGCTCACAATATTGCCATTGACTCAGGACAAAACATCTTTGGGGAAGTGAGCTCCTTGGCACATCTGATAGAGAGAATTTTAGTAAAAAATATCTAACTTAAAAAGTTTTTGTAAATCATAGCAGGAGTTGGTCTGTATTTGGTAAATTCTGATGCTTTATTTCTTGCACCTATCACATGGAAAACCATTCCATTATTTTAGAAAGTTCAATTTCAAGTATAAAATAGTTTCTGTGAGAAAATTTTATTCTTACTAGTGCACAGTTATAGATGACAGGAGGAGCAGAAGTACAATGTATTTGCTCTTCTTGGCTGGAAATTCCTCAGATTTCAAAACTGGAAACTTTTAGATGTGGCTACTCATATGTGTCATGGAAGAGATAATACCCTCTCTGTTTGCCTCAAAAATGTGGCCCATGAGTAATGTCAGAAAACTTTTATTTTACTGAAATATGACCTGATTCTGTAATTCTAGCTTTACTTAGGACAGAATTGGTTTGTTAAAGAACTCACACAAGCCTGTTTTCAGTGGTTACAGAAAAGGGTGGGGAATACAATTTAAAATAAGGTACAATTTCATCCTTATGTAGAAGATTTTAGTAACACCCAGAGTAGAATCAAGTTATATTTTTGTATTTAAAATGCAATACTGACATATTTTTCAAGGTAGATGGTACATATAATTTTGTATTATTCTTTGATATTAGTACACACTGGTAAAGAATTTTCAAGAGTACATAGATTTGGCATACTGAGACAAAAGATTTAGAATGATTGCTTTGAGTTGGAAAAATTTCAAATCATGAGATTTTTCTATATTTGCAATTGGAAATTGGCAGGAATTCTTCAGAAAATGATTGGATTGCACACTTAACCTGCTTCTACTTGTAAGAAAATCAGATTATTCTTTACTGTGTTAGCCATCCATCCCAAATAGTGGTGAAACATAATTGTCTCCAATATTTACATAAAATTCTTTTCTGCTGGACTTATGAAAACATTTTTACATGTACTATAAACTGCAAGTTATTTTATTTTGTAGTTTATACTATGATTTCAAAGTTTTTCTTCCTTACAAAGCAAAGAAGCTCTTTTCAACTTTCATACCACTAATGAAGAGAAATTCTACAGAAAATACACCACCTTTTTGAAAAATCTAATACATGCTGTTTTTTTGGAAATGAGACAGTTTCAAACATTAATGTTTTTGTACTGCAATAATGTATTTTAAAATTATAGCATTACAAAATTAATTGTAAAGGAAATTTTGAAAAGAAAATTCACATTTATCGCCTCCCCAGTCTTAATTAATATAATGCATATTTTTCAGTTATTTTCCCAGATTTTCCTTTCCGGCAAAATTTCTGCTCTTCTTTACACAATCTCTGGGCACATTTTAAGTGGGAGAAATAGAAATAAATTTTGGGAAAGCCTTTATAAAGCTTATTGAACAAGACACTTTGATTTAATAGAATGCTAAGGAAGTTATGGGAAGGTCAGGAAACACTGAGGACAGAACCTGTAGATAAAAGTTGAAAAATTCAGAGAGGCATGAAGGTTTAAAACATGTAAGTCCGAAGCACAAAAAGGAGATGGTGATATAACTAGTAGACAGGTGAGTGAATTGAAAAATATGGCTAATAACTTAATTTTTAAAAACCCTGTTATCAATAAAAACTTATTTGTGTGAACTCATGGGAGAAACAAAAATAAGGGAAAATGAAGAGGGCGGAAGAGGTTGCAGTGGGTAGACCAGAGCAGCAGTTGGTGACTGAAGTTATGCTGAGATTACATATAGCTCCACAAATAATTTCCATATGTTTTAATGTCTTTTATTTCTCTCCCAAATGCCTACCAGAACATCCTTCCCTTTTTGTTTCTCTTTCATACAACAGTTTCTTCTCTGGTATTTATTGCCCTGCTTGCGAACTCTCCTTCTCTGATGAAAATTCATGAGTTTTCCTATTTGATCAGCATGGAAGAGGCATGAACATGGACACATGAACATGGAGTCAGCTGTGTGAGCCGCCTCACCCATAGGCTCCAGTACACATTCCATGAAGAATCACGTTCCCTTTTCACGAATTTGACAAGACATACAGCAGCACAGAGCTCATTATAGCTTGGCATGAGCAGTGCTCTCTTGTTTCAGCATCAAGATTTTTCCCTGGTTTTATCTGTCTTACTTCCAAATATTAGACTGTCTCAGATGGTGCTTACATTATGCTTATCACTTTTTCTTTTATAGGAGGAGAGATAATCCAGGCTCAATGTTGTTGGAGAGCTACGCAGTCAAGAATATTTCACTTTCATATGACTTAACGTATTCAGTGCTCCCTGGCACTCTCCTTAAGCATCCCTCACAACTTTCAACCCACCCATGCATAAAGTTATTGCTCCAGAAACTGGGAGTCCAGTAAGTGGAGAGGTGGGCAGTCCATCCCTGAAAATGCAGTGGGAGGTGTCCAACAACTAATGAAAACAATGGTGGGAGGAGGACTGTTTCTAGGGACTAATATCTATAGGGGCATAATCACAGGCTTCACGCACCGCTGAAGCCAACAGCAAAGGTCTCAGTGCATTCACTGGGGGAGTGGATGGAGTCCTATGGGCAGGAATAGTATGAGAATGCTTAGCACAAACCAGCCAAAACAAGTCATCAAATGGCGTAGGTGAGCTCTTAGTATGGGCAGAGTTTCATGGGCTGCTTGAGTCAGCTGTTTTGGACAATTATTTTTAAAGGCAGCAACAGGCACTTAGTCACATTCGTACATCTGAGTTCATTGCAGAACAAGTTGCTTTAGGCACCCTCTGTGCATTGTCAGCCTATTTTGCGCCCTACTCAAAGGACAGATGGATTGGTGTTTGCCAGGATTGCAGCTAATGTGCTAAATACATTAAGGAGTCATAGCTTATTAGCAAGGAAATTTGGGATCATAAAATGCAATAGAAGAGCTGGTGTTCAGCAAGGCAACGACTTTGTCAGCTCGATATTAATATTATGAACAGTGTCAATAATAAACACATAACAGCTATTACTTTGGATACTTTACCAGTCAAGGTCTTGAATTAAAATAATCCCTGGTACTTAAAAAAATCTCAATTAAAATTGCCATGCAAGTCTGATATGTAAGAAAAGATATATAAACTGTATTTGGTTTGTATGGAAGGAGTAACCAACTGGCACAGTGCTGTTGGATACAGATTGCAGAAGTAAGATTTGGCTAGCTTAACACTCAGCCTTCAAAATTCAGGACTAATTTTCCCAAACTGCAGCTTGCAGCTGCAGAACATCCTCACAGTTGCCAGAATCTGCCACTGCTTTCATGTTCCCTCATTCTTTATACATATAATTTTCAAATTATGGATCTTACTAATCCACAAATACTGCTTCACACAAAGGAGATAGGTGTAATAAGAAATGCAACAGCGATTGCTCACATAAAAAGCAAAGGGATTTTTAAAACATCTGCATAATTGAAAGTCCATTAGGAAACACAGTAAGCAGAATGGCATGCTGTGGTGCATCCCCCCCCACCACCACTCCTGCAGAGCAAAGTTTCAGGATGGGGAAGGTTCATGCAGGGGGAACAGCTGTTTGGAAAAGCCCTCTTGTCTCTACACCAGCAAGGAAGTGCTCCTTTGGGAATCTTTTCCGGGTGTAGAAGAAAGAAGAAAAAAGAGAGGAAGGCAGCTGCTCACCATTCAGCAGCTGAGGTGAGAAATCCATGACATGAGCTAAAAATGAGAGTTCTCCTGAGAGAAGAGAGTCAAATGTCCAGCCAGAAAACTTTTGCCTCTTTGCCAGAATATTTATGTCCATGATGCAAAGAAGGAGATGGTGTAACATGTTCACTAAGACAAATCTTAGTGAAAATAGATCACTCAGCACATTTTACAGGTGTTAATTGTGACAGGAGAGTACTTTTACTCAAGGCTGTAAGTACAGAAGATGCCCAGGGGTGCTTGTGTGTGACAGGAGCACCCCAGTAGAGATACGTTCCCCTTTGCTGCTCAGTAAATTCACACCTGGCTACACTATTTTTACATCAAAAGTCACTGTAGGAGTATAGATGTAAGTCTGCTAAGACCATTTGAATGCTTTTGTTGGGATGATACTACCAGTATAAAATTGGTAAAAGATACTTTTTTTCAGCAAATACTTTCCTTTAACATAGTATCTCTTACCACGTACTGCATAAACCTGGATTTTCGTGAGTCTGAATAGAAACTTCCTCAATTCCTACACGGTTTCCAGACTAGTTTTATGAATTGGTGGTGTTATTTGGGTACCTACCAGCCTTTCAAAATATTTACAATTCAACAGAAGGTCTGCTGGATACACACCTGTGGAAATACACTTGTGGAAACCCAGCTGCAAAAGGAAATGGAGCTGCAGGAGGCTGCAGCTTAGCACAGGGTAAGGGCACTGGTAAGCACGCAGTCTCCTGGGGCTGACAGAATAGGTAACTCAAGCATGTGTGCATGTGATGCAATCACAGCTCTGCCTGCAATGTAGACATGCCTTTGTAGTGACTGCTTCCTACTCTTAACGCTAAAAAGCCAAAGAGTGGCGTCTACAAGTCTGCCTGTGGGAAGGAGAGAGAGAGAGGGACTCATTAAGTGTTATTATCTTGTGAATAGACTTGGTCAGACAAAACAATGGGATAGCTGAAGCTTAGGGGAAAGCTCCTCTGTGACGCATTGGGGTCTACATCATTAGCATTTCTTCAGTGACAAAGCCAAAGAAAAAAAGTTCTGTTACAGCCCTTTGAAAACAGAAAGGCCAAAGAGGTGAATGCAAGGACACACATGAGAACATGCAAGATGGAAATAAGGTAGGAAAGGGAAAGGCTGCTCTTCCAGCAGTGAAATGCTTCAATCAAATTATTTTGACTGAAGAAGCAGAGAAGGAATCAGGTATTTGGACACCTACAATAAAGAAAGAAAAGAAGCAGTGTGGAAGATGAAGGATATCCTCCAGCTGCTCAAAAAAATGTAAGAAACTCAAGACAAGAAAATATGTATCATTTCACTTGGACCGATGTATTTCCCATGCTAATTAAAATAGAGCGATTCTTAGGATTTCCCTAAGTCTCCCTATTTTCAAATATTCCATGGATTTAGAGTGAATATAAAATGTGGTATGACAAAAAGACTTGTGCTGTGGAATAAGATGCAGTGGAGAGTCAGGATGTGGGGACTTGTGGGCGGTGCTGGGGTGAGGGTAACCACTGATTTAATTTGCACGATGAGTAAGAGAGATGGAAAACTGTCTGATAAAGAGCTCAAAGATAACATTTGCTGCTTAGATCATGGAGTGCCGAAGATCATCACACTGATACTACTGGAGATTTGGGATACAAAATACGACATTTAGTCAGAGTACAGTCATAGGAACTTGATGAAAGACCAATAACATTTGAATAATAGTACTATTCAAACCTACTTACAGTGTTCACAACAAATTTCAAAATAACACAACAGAATTACAAAGCTTAAGAAACAGATGTGTGCCTTACCTATGACTAGCATTCAATCTGTATTTGTTGGTTTTGACACTCTAACAATTTCTGAAGGAGGAAATAGAAAAGACTAAAATGCACCGACTAATTTCACAAGTGAAGGCATATTAAGAAGACAAAGTCCACTGAGTATGTATTAGTTTATCACACTCAGACTCTCCCTGTATCCTTCATTTATATCACTGCCTCTGAGAGCTGACAGACTGAGGCTATCTGGAGACAGAATCTTCACTGCTGTCATCCTCCTCCTCAGATCTTCTGCCTCTCAAGGTATCTGCCCAGAAGTACTACTGAAGGATACTGCACCATCACAAGCTAAAATAAAGAGTTTGTAAAGAAATAACATAAGACTGTTTGGGAAAATAGGATGTCTGCCTAGCATACCAAAGAGGAAGTCGGAAGGAAAAAAGGAAAGCATGCTGGCATGACAGACAGTTGAGGGACATGGCCCTGTAAGTGGATTTGAGGGGAAAGTACCACGCTCTGCACAGCCTTTGAAGCCTTTGAAGCCTTTGAAGAACAGGACTGTGCCTTCAGTTCAGCTGAAGTGGGCAGAGGGACCCTGCTCACTGCCTTGCTAGTGAGGATAACGGGTGCAAAGCACTGCAGCAGAGCAAGGAGAGTAGGCACATCTCAAGTATTTGGGCTCGTTTTCAGCAAGACTGCAGTGCCCTGATTCAATAGGTGGTTTTACTATATGATGAAGTGAAATAACTTTAGCTCTTCTACTCTGACAATAGAGCAAGGCCTCCTAAAATAGCAATAGTTTCAGCCAGTTAGTACAAACATGCCATTTGTCAAAATCTTATTTGCCCCACAGAGATGATTGATGAGTAAGCTATTTTGTGCTAAATATGACAACTTTCTGGAACATTTCTTGTTGATGACCTTGAACTTTGCTCCTCGTAAGGCCAGCTGAGGCTGCAGAAGTGTAACGAGCATGTTCTTGGTGGCATTGACATTATTACTCCTGGATAACTCTCTGCTTCTAGATAAATATTTTCTTTTTAAAAATGAGGGGGAAAGCCTTGACTGTGCTTAGAACACTTTGTCAAATCATTTGTCTGAAAGCCAACTGTTATATCAATTAATTTTTGTTTACATACAGGAAATCTTTAGCTTTGTCTGAGCCAGCTGGTTACACAATTTGAAGGATAGGAAAAGTCACTTGAAAACTTGTGGCTGCATCAAAAATCCTTTATCAGTGTCCTGAAATGGTCATATAATATTTGAAAGAAGGACTTTTCTCTGACTGCTCTATCTTGTCTGGAAACAGCTGACATCAGCAGCATGTGTAAACCCAGAGGATCTTCTGTTAAATATATTTGTTGAACTAAGAAAAGTGTTTTGGGTGAAGACAGAGAAGAAAAAAAAATATTTGTAACCCCTTTTGGCACCTTTTTTTCACCTGCTCTAGGATGCTCTGCAGCATGGCACATTGAAAGAGCAAAGTAGCAGCAAAACAACAGCACTTTTTGGTTATTCCCAGCAGAAAAAGCAGAAGAAGGTTCATGAGACAGAATGGATGAACTCATTCAATACAGATTGCTGGCTCTGGTTCTTGCTAGTCTAATATACTTTCATGTAACTAATTATCTGTCATTTCCTCACAAACCTTCAAAGGCTTAAAACTTTTGAGTGGACTGAAGCATTCAATGCCCCACTGTTACCAAGGTCACGAAGCCTTTTGCATCTGTTTTTCAACATAACTGCAAGGATTCAAGCTCATAGGTCTTTATCATGGGTTGCCATATAATTAGAATGATGCAGTGAGTTCAATAGCAATGCAAAATTAATAAGACAGGTGTTGTTTGCAATATCACTACTGGTAATCTCAATTTTATTGGTATGAAGATCGTTAAAATTAAAAAAAATTTAAAATTTACAAAATGGAGAGTTCACACATCTCACAAGGTCAGCTTCTCTAGTTGACAGTAATGGCACGTTCTATTGTAATCAACATTATTGTGCTATTCAGAGTGGATTAAATTATCAGTTTCTGTTATACCAAGATTGTTATGTCTAGTTTATCTAATAATATCAGTTCATAGCACTGAAAAAATGACCCACATGGTTTTGAATCTTTGATTAAGTAGAATTCTCCTTGCTTTTAATGTACAAATGAAACCAAAATAGGATCACAGGAAGCAATACTTCAGTAAATGCAGTTTTCATTCAGTCCCGAAAAATCTCTTCAAACATTGAACGGATGTAATTTTTTTTTATCTTCTATCTTGAAAGGTATACAGTTTTCTCATTCTTTCTAATGGAGCATATGGTTAAATCTGGCTCTTGGATACTTCTAAAGAAGTCAATTTTCTGAGAAAATAGTTCCAAAGAAATCAATTTTCTTAGAATATATTTCCTAACACCAAGGAATTAGGAAAAAAAAAAAAAACTCCTCTCTAAACTTCACTTTTAAACCCAAATGGATCACAGACAGAAAATCTGCTTTCACCACAAATAGAAAAAATTATTCAATGCTACATTTTCAGCCTCGACAAAGTCATGTTCCAAACATGGAACTGGACAGAAATGTGAGAGGAACAGAACCATTCCAACAACTGAGTGATTGGCCAGGTACCACCTGCCTGGTCTATATCCCTCCAACCTTATGTTAGACCTGGGCAATTGAAAACGGACCATACCAACAGGAGGGGTTCAGCAGAAACCACTCTGGCTGCGTTTCCACATTTCTTTATAGGCCCTCTGGATAGTATTTTTTCTTCCTAGAATGGAAATGATGGAGTAGCATGTGTTGCAGTGATTTAGTTTGTGCAGAGCCTGGACTTACTCCCATGCACCACAGCTAAAGGGATCAGAGAACCTTTCTGCCCATTGTTGGCCAGCAGAAGTTGTTAGTGATTTGCTCAAAGTAAGCTTTGTGCTCTTATTTGGCTGTGTCTAGACAGCTGAATACTTTGCTGCTATCCAAGGAATGTGCAGCTAATGTCAGTGATGTATTCACAGGAAAGCATTGGTTCTGGAGAATAGGCTCAACACAATCAGTGCAAAGTGTAGAAGCCAAAAGCAAGGTATTCTTCCTTGAGCAGGCTATTTATTATGGGGCCTACTTAACTTCCTCTAAGAGCAAAAACAAAAAGTTGCAAAAAGTTATTTAAAATTTCACTAATAAAAAATACAGCTAATATTCAGTTTGAAAGATATAGGAGAGATTTTAGACATATAAACACACATAAAACTTTTGTATGCTCCAAGAATTACAAGCAGAAGAAGCAGAGCTACCTCGTGTTCTTCACTAGCAAGTGGAACTGTCTTTGGATAAAGATTTATGATCTGTCTTGAGTAACTGTATAACAGTTGACAGGTGTTCAGAAAAAGCAAAATGACAATCCAAGAGGACAATATGAAAAAAAAAACCCCAAACCAAACAGCCCTAGCATATTTTGGAAAGGAGAATAATACCCCAGCAAAAGTTTAATTTCTGTTAACTCCCAATGGAGTTATGCCTGCTTACAAAAATGACCCATCATATAAAGATGGTTTATCCTTTGATTGCTTCTGAGGGAGAAAACTTGGCTACTAGCATTTTAAACTACAACCACTCCTATGAAAGACCAGGCAACTTCCTCACAAAGAATTGAACAGATGCAATAATTTGTGCCAGACAATGAACACTGACTCTATTTATCATCTGTGTGAGGAAAAGCCCAGAAGAGATAACTATATTGTCCACAGCTATGCAAGGAGGGTTAAACACGGCAAATTTTCTGGGTGAAGCGTGGAGGCAGCAGACCAGAACATGAGGTACTTGATGTTAGATATAATCCTAACATTGCAGTAGCTTTGTTTTTAACTCAGCAATGTATCTGGCATCTTGTCTCGCCTATACATCAAGTGCAGGAAGACAATATGAACAGTTTCTAACTCTACCTCATAAACTTCCCTGAACAGGCACTGGAGTTACAATAACATCTTTGTTGGCAAACATTTCCAGGCACTGTAAATCTGTCTGACTCTACAGGAGAGATGGCTGATGTGCAGATCTCTAAGTCACTGTTGTTAAAAAACAGAGCCCCTGTTCATCCATCTTGGGCCTTATTTTATAGCACACCATATAAATGAGAACTTAAAATAGTTCTTTATCCTTCCAAAGTGCACAGTCACTGGAAAGGATAATACAACAAGTTTAGCCTCGGGAACCTGAATCAGCTGAGAAAAGAGCAACTGAAGGACATGTCTGTGTTTGCCTTTCCCTATCCAGAGGCAGCCTCTGCAGTCCATACCCATACCAGGGTGCTTTTACTCACTTTAGAAATTGAATCTCTTCACACAAATGTTCAGCAGACCAAGTCAAGGAGTTGCAATCTTTATCACTTAGCACCAGGGAAGCAGTGCAGTATTGTATAAGAATGTTCCCAAGGAATGTAATAACATGAGCTGGAATGATCTGGCTTCTTACCATGTGAGACTGGGGAGAGGAAAAACAGCTATTCTTCCCTGCCCATAAGCATGCAGGAGAATATGCATCTATCCTTTGTTATCCGTGCTGTAATGTGCATTTATTAGTAATAGCACAAAGACTTTTTTTCTTCATGGTTTTGGCAGCATCTTTGACATGGGCTAGATGGAGAGGATTTCCATTTTCCGAAGACGTCTAAGGTTTTGAAAGATTTTAAGAAATACAAGCAAACACAGTTTGTTTTAACTAGAGATTTCAAAATGGTAAGAAAAATATCAGAGAGTTAGGGCTATCAGTTACTATAAATTCTTTCACCTCCTCACTCTGCAGTACTATTCTGAACCTTAAAAGCTTTCAGGTGAGACATTCATGGAAAAAAAGGTTTCACCTTCTTTTTTTCTTTCCCCCAGCAGCTCCACTGCAGAGCCATATTTAGAAATGCTTGATCGCAAGGTGTTTGGATTTGGCAAGGAATGGCTGTGATGCACTTTCCCCAGGGCCTGGGAAAGAGAAGCAGGCTGCAAAGACAGCTTTCACAAGTTGCTTTGAAAGGCAGTGTATAATTATAGAGGCTGGCAATGAAAGACAGAGCAGACTCCAGGGATACCCCTTTCCCATTCTGCCGCTTACAGGGATTCTTGCCTTTGCAGTCAAGTCCTGTCGTGTCCCGAGTAAGAAGCTTGGTCAGCAGTGAATGAGACAGCTTGCATCATCTTTTTCCTTCAGCTAAACTATTAAAAGGAGGCAGGTCTAAGGGTTTTTTTTTCCTTTTCTTTTTTTTTTTTTTTTTCCTGACAGACCTGTGACTCATGAACACCGCAGAAAGGAGAAACTAATAAAAAACTATTTCTACACTTTAGCTTTTGAGCTTCCCTTTTAGGGATCACATAAGGTAGAATGTTCACAGCTTTTGTTAATAGTGCTATTATAATTTATTATTCTTATTACTGCTACTACTACTACTACTCGTACTAAGACCTCATATTTAGGCACCTTACATCCACTCTAAGAACAGTTTTAAGTATACAGCAGATCTGTGTGATGATGCCTGAAAGCTTTGTACTTTTGAAAGCTCAGCGCTAGGGCCACCTGCAGAGCTTTCTGAGAATTGTACACCACCTCCAAAGGTTGTTTTCAAAACCAATATTGGCTTCCCACAGCCAGGGCCTGTTCTGCTGAATGCCAGACACTCCTTGTATCAACCTCTCCTCTCCTTTTGTGCTGTGCAGTGTTTCTGCTGTAGTTCTGGTGGCAGAGCTGGGAGGGAAAAAGCTATGGAGCTTTCACAAACTGCATTTTTGTCTGTCAGCAGCACCCTCCTCCCTGAAGTTTACATCAAACCCAGTGCCAAGTCTGTGGCTTAAGCCCATCTCTGCACTGGACTCACAAAGAAACTAAAAAAAGAAAACATTTAATCGCCTCCACTTCTCTCTGCCCTATGCTAACTATTTTGGAGACAGATATTTTGTGCTACAGTCCCTTTAAAGGAATTGAAAAAAAATTTAAAAAGCATGTCTATGGGATGGAAGTGACATGAGGAATGAAGAAAAAAATGGGCCAGGAAATGGCAAAGTAAAAGAGAACACACTGCAGCTTTAAAAGATTTTCTCATTTGTTATTTTTATTGCCGTTTTCAAATTAAACCTGAAACAGTTCAGCTGGAATATATGTCAATATATAGCCATGAATTTTGTATATATTATTAGTTCTGATCTCTGTAAAGGCCATTTCCATTAGTGGTATAATAGACAGCGCTAGCTAGAAATACAGAGTGCTCCCAAATTCTCTTCTCCTGGTTCTTTTTCCGGGAGCGCAGAATGCTGCAAAAGACCCTCCAGAATTTTACTGTGCTGCACATGCAAATAAATGCAGCTAAATGGAAGTAGGGTTTCTGTCACATTTATTCATTTCAGCACCTGTTTACTTTCCAAATTGGAACAAAAGGTCAAAGCACACTGTGCATGACAGAAGTTATAAAACATTTTGATTCAGAAATACTAGACTAATTCATTTTGCCATTTTTAACCAAGAAGAAGCATTTTGATATTCTATTAACTAGTTGAATTCACCGAAGTCAAATTATTTAGTTCCAGTTTTCAAAAACTTTGTTTTTTCCTGGAAAATTAAACCATCTCCATGAAAATCCAGACATCTGGAAATTTAATTTCCAGTTCTCAAAAGAATTTCTGAGCAGCTAAACAAAAAACTCATAGCATGGTATAACATTCTGTCAAATTTTTCCTACATTGTGCTGTACTATGTATATACTTCATGTGTCTGTGAGGGATTCTTACTAATATTTCTCTTTTTAGTTCCATTGTCCATATTAGAAGTTAATTATTACACTTAGTGAATGTGTTAGCATTCTGCACAGCACAAGGTCCTGCAGTCATGGACAGTCATGAGCAATTGGGACAGGACTTTCCAATGCCACTATTGCTTTCTATTGCAGAAGGAATGTGAGAAACGGAAGTTGCTCAGCAGGTTCTCCTTCTTGTAAGGAAAGAGGAACAGAAACTGCAATGCACCAGGTTTTCCTGCAGATAGTAGGTATAAAGATACAGGTTTCCCTTCAAATAATAGCAAATCACACAATTTTACTATAATTACCTATATACTAAAAAAGGAGACTTGATTTCTAAAAGTTTAAAGGACAAATTTTAATGTGATTTAATTTCTATGGGTCTGTTCATTGGCTGTTGTATCAGCTTTCTTTAGACCAGTGCCAAGTGACTGAAAAAAAGCAGTTTTCTATAAAAGATTCCTGAGATCAGATGTAGATACTTTACATCAACTTTATCTCTTCTGCAACACTCCAAGAAATTCTTTAAATAAGTGTGTGGGATTTTAGATACTTTTGGAAACCTAGGCTTTACTTTACTAGAACACATAGCCTCAATCAGAAAGATAAGCTATGCAATCTTGGCTTACATATTATACTACAGACGTATAGTTTTAGCTTCCTCTGGCGGCATGACCAACAGCAGAATATCTGTACATTTTCAGAGTGGAGTTGGAGCACTACAAAGAAGGCTCATACCATGCACATGAGAAAATCCCTCATGATTTTCTTTTTCTTCCCCACCCCCCAAACCAGTGAGTGACTTGGATGAATAGTTCAATAACCAACTATAACCAGTATACTTATTATACAACAATATTGCACAGATGAAATAGGTGTTTTTATTTCTTCAAGTATTCTAGCACTTGTAGACAAAATACATCAAAGGAGGGCAGAACAATGCTATGTCCTTTTAAGACACATCCCAGTTTTCACACCTGCTGTTTGTCACGTCTAGGAGGTATAAACTTGTGTATTAGTCAACATGTCTACTGCAAATTATCCCACTACTGTGATGTTGAAATAAGTAGCTCAGCATAAAGCAAAGAAGTCCTGATGTTTGTCTTTTATTGTCATTGGAGAGGTGTCTCTAAACATGGAATGAAAAAGATTACTTATGTTAAAATAACCATTCAGAATCAAAGCTAGTTTAAAAAGATAAGAATTTTTTCCTTCGTTTTGGTTCTGCACCTTTTAATGAACCCATGCAGCTTAAATGGTGGAAAAAATATACTTCATCACGAGTGAGAGCTAATAATATGTAGTTCTCAACTAGTTTAATTGACTTGAATCTGGGGTACCTGAAATAACTGCAAATGTTTCACAATTGCTTCATGTATAAACCTGGGTAGCACTTTTTAACATGTGAAATGTTACAAAACCCCCAAGTTGTTCAGATGTATTTTAAACACTTGCAAGCTCTAATGCTATATCAATATTCAACAGCCTGTCTTAGTAGAAAAACAGCAATGTTATTGGGAAGAATGGTAGAGTTATAAGAATAGCTACATGGTTAGTCTAGATGAAAATAGAACTGATATGGGTGGAGGATTAAAATAAGGTAGGATAACTAGCAGAGACCTAAAATACCAGACTTCTAAATTTAGGAGCATTTGAATGCTCCAAACTTTATTTTCATTGGCTTTTGTGTGATGTTTCATAAAGTTGTTTGATGGTGCTGAGAGCCTATAGCAAGCACAGCCTTTGCACAAAACTATTCTGAAGACCATATTAATTTTTTTCCCCTGAAAGTTGTTAACGGAATTTTTAAAAAGATTTTTATAACTTCCATTTCACTTGGGTATGGCTGTCACAACAGTCTAGACTGCAAGAGGGGCATGTGAGTTTACAAGTAGTTATTTAATTCAAAAGGAAAATTCTCCTTATTCAGTTTTACCCTCTTCTGTTTAATGCTGGGCTGGTCTCTCCTGCAGAACTGTCTGATGATCATTTCTCCTTCTGCAGCTTGTTCCTTGAAAGTTAGTTGTGGAAAGTTAGTGCTGGAACTTTATGACATTTTGATTGAACTAAGGAGGGAGACTGCTTATGTTCTCCTCAGTGGAATACACCCTGATTCCTAAAAGATGAAGGAGGAAACTGTCTCTCAAAAGTAATATAATGAGAGCAGGTAAGTGCGGGAAGAAGGGTTTAAGCTGTTTTCTGCCCTGTCATTCCTTGTCTAGGATACCACCTTGCAAGCTGAGACTGGCCTGATGTCAGCCATGTGAAAGTTATTCATCTGCACTGACCAAATCACCTAAACTCCCTCTGGAGATAATGGAGGAAGATGAGCATGTCTGGAGAACTGCTCCAGACATTATAGTACCTGACTTACAAATTAGAAGGACGTCTTTCTTACAGTCCATAATATAACCCTCAAGGATTCGCTCAGACTCTGTTTCAGATGGCTAGATCTAGGTGAGAGGAATCTTACTTTCCGTTAATAAATACCTTATGAGTACAGCAAAAGACTGTTTGGATTCACATTAGGAAAAAAAATCAGGGAGATTCAAAACTGCACCAAATGGAGCTCACAGCTTGGAATGTTTCCCCTACTATTCTTTATGGAATTCTTTTTACTCCCTCCACTTCAACCACTTGCTGAAGTATCTTTGCGAAGCTTGTTCAGGAAGAGACGGAAGACAAATACACAAATCTACGTGACAAGAGCTTTAGAGAGAAGACTATTGAAAATTTATTTCTTGGCATGGAGTTATGCATCACTCCTTATAAAATCTTATTGAGTCCATCTCTAGCTTTTTATACTAATTATGTTATTCCTTTCTGAAGAGTATAGATAACTGTGAGTGACCTGACATAATCCTCATTCTCAGTGATTAATTTCTGCAAAAACCTGGAGTCAGATATGTGTTCACCGAAGAGAGAACTGCAGGCTGGAGATGGAGATCAGTCAACTGCAATGGAGGTTTCTTGTTCAAAGGACCCAAATAAACTGATATCTCTTTCATATCATGAAAGAGAACACACCTATTTGCCTTTATAGTGACAGCCCAACAGATGGCAAGTTGTTTCCTAAAGTGAAACCGGAAGGGAGAACTTTGCTTTGGAAGGATGTTATGGCAGCTCTTTTCTGGGAAGATGTTCAGGACTGTACACAGAAAGATCTCAAAACAGGTGAATGAAATGCGGGGGGAAAAAATCAGGGAAAGAAGACATGAAAGGATTCAGGTGAACTCAGTATGTTTACAGACAAAATGAGTCACCACTTTCAAGTTTTGTTTGTTTGTAATCTGGGCACTTGAGTTGTAGCAAAGAGATGGCATTGCGTGCAATTTAAAAACTATTTGCACAATTGCTTGATTGCTATAAAGGAATCCAGATTTGATTCTTCTTTGCTTTTTACAAATCTTTTTATTGACTTATTGTTCATTTTGCAGAAGCAACACAAATATTTCTCCAGATGGTCCTGGTTTGTACTGTGTATCTTCATGTACACATGTGTACATACATAGCTATATATTTACTGATGCTGGTGGGTGGTCTGACAATTTATATATATTAAAAAAAAAATTGAAATCATCTATCTGGTCCACAAAATGTTAACAAAAAGAGAGAATTTTGGATTATGAAAGATATACATTTTCCCTCGGTACCTGCTCCAGCAACTTGAAAATCTCTTTGTTTTGACCCTTTGACAAAGACAGCAGGGCGTGTGGTTGAAAGAGGCAGATAAAATCCTGAAGACTTAAAAGAAAACATTTTTTGTACATTACATGATCACTAAATAAATGAACTTTCCTACTCAGGAGGGAATGATATCTTGGTAGGGAGGTAGAGATTAAGAACATTTCATTTTCTGTTTTCTAATATTTTTTAAATGAAAGGTTCTTTTCTTTTCAAAGCATGAGTCTCTGTGAAATTAAAGGCTTACAATTGCTTAAGAAAATATTTTATCTACAAAATATGGAGTCATGAAAGGGAATGTTTGTATGGAACAACTCTATCCATGAAAATAATTTGGTCCTGCACATATGCTAGATGAAGGGCAAGAAGTCATAGAGAACAGCTTATCATCAGTAATTTTATTTTGTTGTTGTTGATTTAACTGTCTTAACTCCCTACTAGTTTTCTTCATTGTAGCATTTAAAATTTTTATTTTGGAGACTGTTGAGTTGTTTGACCAGTTAACAGATTTGTGTTTCCAAATTCTTGAAACTGAAGTTTAGAAATGGTAACTATTTGCAAGTGTCCAACATGATCCTAGTTAAGGAAATTTTTGCTCCATGAAGGCAATTGGATAGAATGGGTTTAGTAGATCTGTTGGTCCTGGTAGCACCTCTCTTTGTTCCCTTTATTAAATAACAATTAGTTTCTGTTCCAGTTCTCTCCTTTCAGATTGCACTTGCTGATTCCTCAGCCTCTCTTTTTTTCTCAACTGAGCTGAGAAACCATGGCTTTAGCTAAGGAACCATGGCATTAGGAAAGTGCCTGGCTGGTTCCCTGTTCTTCACAGATTTCCAGAGTCTCTCTGCAGCTAGAGGAACCTCAGCAGTTCCCTGTTGCCCTTCTGGTGTGGCGAGACTATTACACAGCAGCATAGTGCATAGGGAGCTATGTAGC
The DNA here is from genome assembly GCA_013397935.1 of Dasyornis broadbenti. NCBI lineage: Eukaryota > Metazoa > Chordata > Aves > Passeriformes > Dasyornithidae > Dasyornis > Dasyornis broadbenti. Next base: position 2,068,048 of record VZRN01002074.1, read on the forward strand.
TACCAATAAACATTCATCTCCAGAAAAGTAGTGGTATCCATTTTCTTAAGTTTACTGGACTCAGGTTTTAAATTACTTTATCCACAATATTTTAAAGATGTTTCAAAAGGCAAAATTTCTGGCATTGAGTGACTCAGTGAATAAATTGCAGCATTATTCCTCAGAGCATAGCTTGGTTGCACCAACCCATAGGGAAACAGAAGAATTCTTACTAATTCCTCCCTGCAACTGCTTGCTTGGTGGCCCTTGTTCACCTCCCCCTGATTTCTGTGTGGTGGAGGTGTTTATGATAAGTCTGCTGGGAACTGACTCACATCAAAAATAAGTAGAACCTTAGTGAGTCTGAGTGAAACCTTGGCCCCATTTCATCAGTGCCTATTGTGTGTGAGCATGTTCCAGAAGCAAAGTGGGGAGTGCTGAAAATATCGAGACAAATTTTATAGAATCCTATTGTTTTGTCTGGATTTTTTCCTTCTGGTCTCATTTTGAGGCTTATAAAAATAATTGAAGTTATTAGGGCAGTGTCTCACCTGCCTGCACTGCATTATCTACTTGCAGTAGAAGAATAAAGACAAAACATTCAAAACTAAGATAGCATGGACAGAAGAAAGAACAGAGCTTTTGGAGATACTACTGCTTTGCAGCTATCAGACTTAATTTTCTGTGTTACAACCCACTGTATTGTGAGTCAAAGATCTCTTCAACAACTTCTCCATTGTCTTTTTTTCTATTCTGATATTCCTGTTTGAATGTTGTTTCTCAAATTCAGGGCAGTAAAGCAATGATTGTACACCCTGCCCCCCATGGTTACTACATCAATACTACAGCTGTAGTGACAGGAAATATTTGTGAGAACAAAGCCTTTGTGCTAACACAAAATTATTTACACATTTTATTGCCAAATGGAAAACACTATAATTATGTCAAGGTTTGCCCTTTGCCCAAAAAGACTTGAGGTAAGTGGACAAGCTAAGCAACCCAGCCAGTTTCAAAGCTGACAGTAGCTTTTCCAGTTTTTTAGGATCCTACAGCTGGTACTCTGACTGAATAAAAAGCCCAAGGCTTAGCTGTGTAGTTCCCATTAATTTATTTGCAATTTTGTAGCTAAATACTCTAGATAACACTAAGTAGCTCAGCTTCCATTACCAAAAGTCACAGATTAAAATCATTGCCCACCTGACTTCAGAGGACTGATATTTTCTTTTTCATAAAACATGAAACATGCACTTAAGACCATAACAATAGGCAACTCCTTCTTTAATTTGAAATACACTTTTATTCTATTACAAGAGGCAAACTCATCTGTTTCTGAGTGCAGCTATGCTACATCATTTTCTTATGGTGCAATTAATTATGTTTTAAAAATCTATGTTGAAACTAATGACAATAACATACAGTAAAAAAAAAAGAATAAAAGGAGAATTATACCTTTAAGAGGAGACATAAATGGAATTCTTAGCTGTTACCCTAAAGGTGATAGTTCTATTGAAATGAAAAACACTGCATATTTTCAGCTGATGTAGCATTTTAAGCAGGTGAACATGCCTTCATGCTTTAGACTTTCAGTAATTTACAGCAGAGTGCCGTGGAACAAAATAATTGGACAGAGAAATTAGTGTCAAACTTCTGAAAGTCTAAATAGTTGAGCCAGAAAAAGGGCTATAATTTCAGGGAGAAGACAGTAGCAATTGCAGACATGTTTAAGGATTGCCTAAAAATCAATTAACATAAGTAGCTAAAACATATTTTTATAGTATTGAGCCTCTCAAGACACGTTGTCACATGCAGGATTCATTTATTTATATAATTTAATTCTCAGAAGTGTGCATCAGAGTGGAAAATATAGTGTCAGAGATCTGTAATGAAAGTACTTCAAACTCTTAAGTGTTTGAAACCTAGCTGCAGAGGGAAAACTTTAATAGTAGCACTAAAAAAGCTTAAGGTCTTTGGCAAAAGGCTGTGAAGTCATCCGAGTATAATCAGCCACATAAACTGCACGTGACAGTGTGATCCCATGATCTGAACACTCAGCAAGAAATATTTCTGCTTCGGAAAGGACTCAGATGAGTTGTAGTGCTCTTCTATTTTTTAAATGTAAGTTATTATATTGTGAATGTGATTATGTGTGGAGGTAAGGGAGGAATATCACCTTGTCTAATACTGCTGACAACCTAGTCCGTGTTTTGTGCTGAAAGCATAAAATATAGTCTTTTTCTTTTACGTGACTTTTAAATGACAAAAAAGCTTGTAAAGTAAAAAGAAAAAAGCATTGAAAAACTCTTACAAGGTAAACATTTTGGTGCATGCTCACACACACACATGCATACATAACATGAAGTTTATACATTTGCATACAAGTATAGATGCACATAAATTTATTTAAATATGAACTGGATTCTCAGCTAAGTGAAACAGTGAATCACAGACATTTTTAGTAAGTGTTTGGGCATCATCTTTTCTTTCTAAGCATCAGAGCTTCTTGCCCTTACCTTTTTATACGTCAGCAATGTAAATGTCAGCAAATGCCTTTGGGAAGAAGGAGGACTTTGATCACTAGATCCGTCCAGGATGGAGTAGTGAGTTTGTTGCCTACAGTAGTGAGTAGTGAGTCTTCTTTCAATGTGAAAATGGTATTCCTTGCAGCACCACCTCCAAAGAAGTTCAACAGGGAAAGGTGTGACTGAGAAGCTCTCTCAGACATAGATATAAACTCCTTACTCAGCAAATTGTGGTCTGTAACTCTCTGATTCAATGTTAGTATAAATACATTAATTCTGTTAGCATTCTTTTATCTGGGAAAGCTTGGACTCTTTTCTGTCTTCTGTTTTTCCTCTTTTCATCTTTTTTATTCTTTCGTCATTTTTCTTTTCATTCTGTTTACTAGATTGTAAAACAAACAAACAAAACAAACAAACAAACAAAACAACCAGAAAACCACAACATAAGAAGGATGTAAATGTGTGATACCAAAGCAACTGAATTACAATCAGGAGCACGGGAGCTTTGACCATCCCTTCTCTCTCAGGAACTCAGAGTTCAAGAGAAGGTGCCAGCATGGCTCTTGTTAGTGCTGTCCTTTGAGTTTGCTCAGCTCAGGCTGTGCAGTTTATTTGGTTTCCAGGAGGTTCAGTACCTTGAACTTATTTTAACTTGGCAGGCTGTGAATCAAGGTAGCCATCAGTCTTCCCTCATGATGAGTGATGTTTAAACAGTTCACTCGTACTTATAACCCTGACAGCTTTTAGTTATAGTCATTAGGCAGCTCTGCCTCCAAACATCATAAAATATAAAAAATGACTCCTCCAAAGAACAATATCTTTTAAAGTGAATGGTACATTAAACTGCAGTCCTTCCAATCCCAGGCATTTGAACTGTGGATTTAAGCAGTTTTAAGCTTGCTTTGGACTGAGGAACCCGTCAGGAATATAATCACATCAGTTACGCTTTCTTTCCAGATTCTGAAGGTGCTTTCATGAGCCTACTTAATTGGTTACTGTACCCTTTGCATGGAGACGATAATTGCTATCATGAGTCACGCATTAAGTGGGATCTGGAAATATCCCAGAAAGCATCAAGTTTTCTCAAATTTTCAATATTTGATGCTTCATGACTTGTGGGGTTTGTAAGGATTTGTAATTTCCTCTAGAAGTGAAATGAGGCAGAACATATCACAGCTACTCACAACAAACTAAAGGCCTCAGAGGCCCAGCATTATCTCCACAGAGATAAATCTTAGTTTTCCTCTCTATTCCCTCCAAATTTTTTTCAATTATGTTAATTTCTTTCTATGTTCTCTGCTGTGGAGTACATTTTTATGGTAAAGGACCACAAGTCCTTTCCCATTTCACATGTACCCAAGAAGATTTAGTTCCTTTCCTTTGAATGAATGGTTGAATCAGTGGATGTTGGGAGTTGACAGAAAGCCCTTCCTTCTGCTGTCACTCCTTGCCTTTTCCACAGAGATTGCTATTAAAGCCTCATGACGTTTTCTGTATAATATACTCGGATTAATTCAATTTCTACAAGCCTCCATTCTATTCCAGGTCTTGCACATTTTGTTAAAGATCTTTGTTGCAAGGACTCTTCTTCACCTCTAGACTAAGTTATTCAAGTTGGTTCAAATTCACACTGCTCAGAACTAGTCCCATTTACAGTGGATTGAAAATGTCTACAGGCAAGACATTTGAAGTGTCCTCTGGAATCCACATGCAAACATGGAACTTGAGTTCCCATGTACGTACTCCTTGTTGCATGTCTTGGAATACGTCATGGTGACTGTAGTGGATACTGGAGGACACGGTGTCCATGGGAATAGTGGTGGAAAGGGAAACTGAAGAGGAGTCGGGAAACTGAAAAGGAGACAGCAAACTTGAAGTATTATCCTTAATTCCATAAGCAGTAGTCTCTTGATAAACTACACCATAACTTTGTTCTGAGAAGAACTAGCATAAAAAAAAAAATCCGTGGACAAACTAGCCTGCATGCAGTATGGATAAACACAAAGTAAAACTGGTAGGGGTACCTAGGGAATTAAGTAACTGCAATCTCATGGACACTTAGCTCTCTAAAACCATCTAAATCTGAATATAAAAAACCCAGTATCTCTTTATCTTGCACACTACCATGTAGGATATTGATGCCCCTCTCAATGAAATATTTCAGCAGGCATCCAAGAGCGTCTTATCCATTTTATGGATTCTTCCTGCCATCAGCCCTGACTTGGTGGCACAACCCCATCTGCTATCACCTCCTCTTCTTACAGCCATCATTGCATCCCTCATTACAGCTCACTCATCCCTGGAGCACCATCCATCCTCTGAATGAAAGGAAGTCTTATTAAACAAGACAGCTATTTTATCATCCATGTAAAACTTTTTTTATGTAGTACATAGGCAATAAGGGTGAATTTACCATGAATATCATGATTAGCTTCTAATATTTTAGGGCTTGACTTTGTTTCAATAAATTTAAAGAAATAAACAAAATCTATGCATTGGCTAAGTTACCTCAGTGTCTACAAAACCTTACAATTTTTTTTTTCCTTTTCCTTATTTTTTCCCATTATGCAAATACTCCAGATCCCTGGCCTGAAAGACAATAAGTCCTTGAAGTACAAAAATGCTGGACAGTGCAAGCTGATGTTGCAACTAGGGTGGAGTGTCACATAATTTGTAAATTTAACAAAATTTAAATGTGCAGATGACTAATGTTAACAGATATTAAGACACATGAACTACCATCAAGGCAAATTCCTCTGATGTTTTGTTGGGTTTGAATATATGCCTGTGCACTGGCATGTAATTTCCTATGAGAATGTAATACATATTGTAATTACCTAAATATTTTGGAAAAGCTGGGTGACTATTTTTTAAAGTACCAAGGAAAATTTTTTTTTTGGTAACTTCTCTGAATTTACATAAACATAGGAATTGTGTCACATTTTAGCATGTGCTATTTGGATACACCTAAAAAAAAATCAATAGAAGACAAAGCACCGAAATAATTTGTCTTTCCCAGGCCCAAATATCTTTTGTTATTACATGGGGAGAGGCAGTGATTAAACAGCCTGAAACACCAATTGTGATGAGAAAACACATGCATTTAATGTACTGTCCTACTCTTTGTATGTGCTGTAGTGCCCTACTGCTTCATTCCTTCATCTTGGCTCAATCCAAAATCTATTGAATTCAGTGGAAAACCACCCACTGACTTCAGTGGGGAGTAGATCAGTCTCAAGGAGTGTGTAACAGTAGAGGGTAAAAGCTGATTTAATGCCACGTCTCTCTTCCACAGCAGAACTTGTAGCTCTGTCTCAATAGCACTAAACCAGAGTAAGAAGGGAAGAGGCAAATTAATCTTCAGCTGGGTTCTCAAATCTCACACAAAAGTACCTCTTTTTTATTGTGTTGTATGCAGTATCCACACCATGGAGTAATGTCTAGGGGGGCTGAGTTGGAGGCACAGAGAAATCACACTATGGTAGCTGTGTAAAAACAATCAGGTTAAAAGGAAGAGATTTAAAAAAAACAGATAAAATTGCTCATCATAATTTGATGACATATAGATATATCATACAGATTTGATAACAAATCGGAGGGAAAAAAATTAATATAAATGTAGGCTGGAAATGTTCCCTCAGCAGCCTGGGCACGTCACACCAAAAAAAAAAGTGGCTGTCACAGATTATTAGGTTAGACCTTAATGGAATCAGAAAATAAAAATTGAAAATTTGTAATTTTAATATTTTCAATAATATGAGGGATTATTAGGGCTTTCTCTTAGTGTTGTTAGATGAATATAATCCCACTAATTTTGATGAGATCTACATTCACAGATTATGGGGAAAATGTCTGAAGAACAACAAAACCTCAAAGCAGATTTTGCACTTCTAAGACAATTTATTTTCCAGAATTTCAGCAGATGTTGAGACAGTAATATAATCAGCTTTAAATTCTGAATTTACTTGCCTTATTTTTTTTCAGTATTTTCTGGTTACTCAGAAACAATAGGCAACAGGGAAGGAAAGTTTGAAGGGTGTATCACTCTGAGCAAGGTTAGGTTTCTGTTGATGTTGCTCTAATCAAGAAAGAAACCAGATTCTCCAAGTCACACTGTGTTATACTGGAGTCTGGAGCTCTGATGGATGGTGTTCTTCATGGGTTGAGCCCTTCATGGACGGTTATATTTGGCATGAGCGAACTCACAGTACAGATGGCATAGATAAATTGTGTGCACTCATTCTGCGTGGACATTCTTACTCCTTGATTTTCACTTCCATTCTCTGTTCTTAAATATACTAAGTCAAGATCTCTTTGTGATAGCTATAGAGTACTTTCCTTTACAATGGGAATTATAATGAGTTACAAAGGAAATTAATGAGGAAACTAATCTGGACAAATTCCTCCCTTCTGCTAGGCTGTTGGAGAGCACCAGCACAGCTGCAGCTTAATCCTCCTGCAGCTCACACTGCTCCCACCTGACTAGCCTGGCTGATGTTTGCTTGTATGGCAGGAAAAGTTCAGGACAAGATTTTTGATTAATCTGATTTCACACTGGGGGCATTTTTTGTCTCCATAGTCACAGTCTCTGGTCTCAGGCAGTCTGTATGACAAATGCCTCATGGAGACTCCTCCACCTTGGGAGCCGCTGTAATGGAATTTTTATGAGCACAGTCATCAGCTAATCTTGCCTCAGGTACAGAAAGAGAGAGAATGAATAAATTACCAGGGTCCATTGACATGTAGCAAGGACAATAGGCTGTCAGTAGGATGTAACTTATCCCAGTAAAACATAAGACTAATAAATACTGCATATATCTTGAGAGAAACTGAGGAGCTGCTGGAAATCACAAAAAAAAAAAAAAAAAAAAAAAAAAACAAAAAACCCACTTCACACCCTGTCCTGCCTAGTGAATCTGCAGTAAAGCAGTCTTAAATGAAGAGAAAAAATACTTTAAAAAGATGTTTATGGCATTTATATTTTAAGTGTAGGTCTCATTGTTATCTATGGAGAAGGAAATTTAATAAAAATCAGTGTAGATGATAGCAATGTTTCCACTGTCAGGAAGCAGGAAAAGTGTCTGGAAATGAGTTGCCATGATCTGTGTTGTGATGTGGGAGAAAGGACTACACTAGAGGAGATCAATCTGTATGCATTGAATCATAGAATCATTTGCACTGGAAAAGGCCTCTAAAATCATTGAGTTCAACTATTAACCCAGCTTTGCTAAATCCACCACCAACTTCATTAGAAACAGGTTAATTTGTAAGAAACAGTGGGGTTATCTACATTCTACAGATTGTTCCTTATTTAATGACTTATTTCTCAAATGTCATAATTGTGATGTATTGGATGTCCAGAAACTTCAACAAAACATGATGTTTAATACTGTAGATTAGCATATAATTGTGGTAAAAGTAGCAGTCAGAAACTTCACAAATAGAATCTTAAACAGAATAAACTCCTTAACAGAGATAGAGGAAACGTAAATCTGGATGTTGGCATTCATTTCCATATTTTTAAAATAAAAGTGACACATAGGCAAATACCAGAGATGTGCAGACATGACCTTAGCCTGACAGCCATTCCCCAAAGACAGCACCTCTTCCAAGGGCAGAGTTGCAGAGCACAGTAAGCCCTGGGCACATGCTTGCTTCCTGGTATGGAACTTGAACTGTCAGCTGAAAGGGAAAAGGGTGGGTAGAGCCATCTGTAACTTCATTGCTACCTCTTTTTTTGGTTGTTAAAGGAGCCTCTTGAACATAATTTTTGTTACTGAAAACCACGAAACTCATTGCTCCATTTCAGGGAATTGATATTCTTTACATAGTGAATACAGTGAATAGTCTGTGGTATGTGCTAATGGATCATCCATGAAGTCCTTGGATAATTCAAACGTGAATAGTTTTACAGCTAATGTTAACTTTACTTGTTGAAGTGTTTGTAACGTCAGTGAAAGAAGTCAGACAATTGGTGTGATTTAGGAAGACCAGCAGCTGTGGTGCAGCATAGTCATACCCGAATAAGAGAAAATACGTTTACTTAGAGCCCTATCCTCAGGTCAAGCTGCTAAAATTGCCATGGTTCTTACGAACTGTTAGTTTGGGCTTGCAAATATTCCCTTTTGTCTTCACTGAAAAATAAGGTAGTGGCTGAAGTCCGGAAATTATTGCTGTCTATGGCAATGGTTAAGGCTTTGAAGTGGCCTTAGGGCTCACAAGACAAGAGAGCATCACAGAAATAGGTAGAGCAGCTAAGCAGTCTTTTATACTTCAGAGGACAGTACCTGGAGCAACAATGCTAAAGTAATCTGCTCTAACCTAGAGCCTGACCCATGGCACTAACAGTGAGACTGTAGGTCTCTACCAAGCTTTTGTTGCTGAAGGGTGACAAACCTTACAAGGTGTTATTCTGCACCATCTCGTAGACCTGCAAGTATCTGTGCCATCCTTTATAAAGCCACAATGCAATGAGGCCTCTCTGAGAGCTTGTGGTAGCAAATTTCACAGAGTCCATAAAGTTTTGGATGGAGGAAGAAGTATATTCGTGAGATTTAAAAAGCGAAAGGAAGGTCACAGTGGCTCATAAGGCATCTGTGCTACCACAGAGTGAAACTAGCATGAGTTGAAATAGAAGGAAGGAAGAAAAAAAGTGTGAAGGTTATTGAGACTGATAAGTTTATCTTGGCCTCATGTAATTTCCACTCAGGGTCAACCCTTTTGTTGACTCAATGACAATCACACAATAGCTGTGGGATGCAGTTGGGCTGGACTTTTCCTGAATTACCTAGGATACACTGCCACAGAAAAATTCACAGGGAACTTGAGTCACCTTTGCTGTTATTGTAATCTAGCAACAAGATAATACCACCCAATTAAAGAAAATCACACAGCAATCTCACAGAAATAAATATGTATGTACCTCAGCCACATAGTTTGTCAAATACGCTGTTGTAAAGCAGAATACTCACCTGGTATCTAAAATTTACTCCAAGTAAAAAGAAACATTCCCAGCCAAAATCATTCTTGGAAAATAGACCCTGCCTTGCAAGTGGTAATATCAAAGACCCAATATCAACCAAGCAATGGGACACTAAATCTACTCCTTGATAGCAGCTTGATAGCTATGGATGTCATATATCTGGATTTCTTTGACCTGCTCCCCCACGACATCCTACTCTCTAAATTGGAGAGATATATATTTGATGGATGGACTCTCTGGTGGATGAGGAATTGGTGGATGAGGAATTGGTTGCACAGTTTGGACAGTTTCATCCAGAATGTAGTGGTCAATGGTCCAATGCCCTGATGCACATTGGTGACAAGTGGTTTCCCTCAGGGGCCTGTACTGGGATCACTACTGTTCAATATTTTCATCAATGACATAGATGAAAGGATCGAGTGCACCCTCAGCAAATTTTTGATGAACCAAGCTAAGCGGTGCTGCTGACATGCCTAAGGGGTGGGATGTCATCCAGAAGGACCTGGACCAGCCTGAGCAGCCCATGGGAGCATCATGAGGTTCAACAAGGCCAAGTACAGGGTCCTGCAACTGGGTGAGGGCCACCCCTTGAGTGAATGCAGACTGCGAGGGTGAAGGGACTGAGAGCAAACCTGCTGAGAAGGACTTGGTGTTACTGGAGGATGAAAAGCTGGTCATGAGGCAACAATGTGCTCATGCAACCCAGAAGGTCAGCCTTCTCCTGGGCTGCATCAAAAGAAGTGTGACCAAAAAGGCTGAGGAAGGTGATTTTCCTCCTTTATTTGTCTCTGGTGAGATCCTACCTGGAGTACTCAGTCTGACTCATGTCCTGGGGAAAGGCATAGAACTTTTGGAGAAAATCCTGAGAAGGATTATCAGAGGGCTGGAGCAGCTCTGCTATGAGGACTGAAAGAGTTGGAGTTATTCAGCCTGGACAAGACTCTGGGAAGAACTTATTGTGGCCTTTTAGTACTTAAAAGGGACTTATGAGAAAGATGGGGAAAAGACTTTGTAGCGGGGCCTGTTGGGATAGGATGAGAGGTAATGGTGTTTAACTAAAAGAAGGTAGATTTAGACTACATATAAGCAAGACTTTTTTTACAATGAGGGTGGTAAAACACTGGAATAGGTTGCCCTGAATCACTATCCCTGGAAATGCTGAAGGTCAGTTTAGGTGGAGCCCTGAGCAATCTGGTCTAGTTGAAGATGCTCCTGCCTATGGCGCGGGCATTGGACTAGATGACCTTTAAAGGTCCCTTCCAACTCCAGCTATTCTATGGTTCTACGATAGTGTGCCAGTGTTCCAACAATCAACTAAATGAGGTTTTAAAGAGTAGTGTCGATTTCTGTGCCTACAAAGTTACTACATACATATGCTAAGTCAAGAAAAATGCATTAAAATTCTGAGGTTATTGCATTGTTCCTTCGGTTTGTCTTTGACATTATGCACGTGTGTAAATAATTCTTCAGTCAGAATGTCATATGTGTATTCCAGCTGGATGGGGAAAAAATTAAGAAGTGTATAGAATTAATGAGTTTTGGCAACAGCTTTTCCCAAAGCCCTATTTCACAAAAAAATTCTGTATTCATTGCCTGGTTTCAAGAGTCTATGTAGGAAGGAAGATCTATTTACTATTTGAATTCATTATTGACTTTACTTGAGGAATAAGAAAAGTAGGTTTTAAACTAACTTGTGGTTGCTTTTAAATTTTATTAATTTAAATTGTAGATTGAAGAATTTGCTTTCAGCTGTAATTTTAGGGGTTATTCAATTTTTTTTTCAAGCATTTAATTATCTTTACATTCACGAAAATACTTTTTTCTTCAGTAGAGAAAGTCTTTGAGGTTTATAGCAATTTTTTTTTTGGTGTTCTACCCTCTATTGTATCATTTCATATGTTGGAAAGAATTTCTAAAGTATGCATTTTACTTAGTAACATACAATTATAGAGCTTAGTTTAAACTAGTCCTTTTCTTTTAATAATGTGTTGTGCATGGTTGTGGCTGCTGCTGTTTTGACTGCAAGAACAATGGAAAGGTTGTGAGTGATCTATAATCCAAAATATGTTTGGAAAGGCTTAATTAGAGGTAGTGTTTAAACAGGAGCAATATGTATTCCAAACTTCATGCAGTCCCAATACTGCATGGCAAATCTAGAGTTGTACACTGAGGCAAAATCCTGACCTTTGTTTGTGAGATTTGTGTAACACTCACACAGAGGCTTTGACAACCCAACATTCTTCCATAGACAGGACCAGGGATAGGACAAGAGAAGTTCCCTGACCAACCCCATGAATGGAATGCTGCAGGAGTTGGCATAGGCCACTTCTCAAGGCACCAGATTTCTTCTTACTAAAAGTGGGTGCAAGACTGTAGTAAGGTTTGGGCTCCACAGTCTGAAGATAACTTACTTCTTAAAAAAAGACCATGCTTAGTTTTAACGGGTTTTTTTCCTTTTTTCAGTGACCCGAAATATGCCTGTGTAGGCAGCCCTCAGCAAACAAAGGTATCCATGAACTCAATTTATTTTTCCCCCACTAGGGAGGATTTCACTCTTTATGTTCCAATTCATCATTCCTGGTCATTCTCTCTGGAGTGCTGTTAAGTAACCACCAAGGACAACAGGAGTGCATTGTAGGGCAGAGGGCAGAGGAAGAAATGAGAGGAACGAAGTCTTAATCTGGGCTCCTCTTTGGAGGAAGCTGGAGAGTGGACATTTTTCTCCTTGAGACTACATTGCAGGTGGGAGCTAGACAACATACATACCTTGGCTGTAACCACGAAGAGACAAATGGAGGAGATAAGCTGTGCAGCTGCCAGGACCATTCTGTACTGAGATACATTTGTGTCCCAGTTGAGTCTGTGTATACTTTAAGCCATATAACATTCAGGTCTCAAACAAAAACTCACTCGGTTTTCTCCGTGTAGGAAGCATGCCATCCGCTGTGAAGCACACTGAACTCAATATACAGAGGGAACAAAGGGCAAATGTTTTGCTGATATTGTTTCCTTGTCCGCAAAGCCCAGTGGTCTGGAGTACTCAACGGTCTGACACATCCAAAAGGTGATGGCCAATTGTTAACAATCCTGTGAGCAGCTTCTCACGGTAGTTCTCAGAAAGAGCAGTGCTGTGATGACGGAAAGGCACAGGATGTTACGGGATCCATTTGTGGCTTTTGGGATGTGGGAAGCAGAGAGCACTCTGCTTTCGGAGGATGCACTGCTGTAAACAGGAAGCTTTGCAGGGCACAGCTGAGTCCTTGGGCTCTGTGCAGGAGAGGGGGAGAAAGCTACTGAGACAGGTAGTGTTAGCAGCATGGAGCTGTCAAGGCACAGACAGCATCTTTGGATTTCCTGAAAGTGTATCATTCAGCCTTGTCACTGATAGCCCAGCTTATGCAATGTTGTGTTTTCAAACCACTGAAAAAGAGCTGAGTTCTGAAATCAAGGGCATTTTGGATGCACTCTAAAGGTAAACACAGGCTCCCTTAAGACTTTCCACTTCGGAAATCACCTAAGTAAACAATGAGTTGTTAAATCAGTATTATGCAGAACTACTGCCAAAATTTCATTGAATTAATTTACTACCAGTTCTGTTAATTAGAGTCCAAATCATTTCAGCCAACCCCCAACATAAAAATTTCACCAGCTGCACGAAAATTGCACAGAGAAGGAATGGGGTCCCCAGAGTGCTTGAGCAGACCTCCTCTGAAACACCCAGCAGTCAAAAAAATTCAAACCAAAATCACTTGTCTAAAGAACCTTGTATTTTGGTTGTGCAGGGAAAAACAGCCAGGGCAGTTGCCCAGCGCAGATTTAACCTTCTGAGCCCTGCCCCTCCCTCTTCCTCAAAAATCATGTTGCAAAATCCAGTTCCCAAATTATTCCAGTTTTGCTGGCACTAAGATGTTTGAATTTAATAGCTTGACAAAGGATCATGGGAAAAGATAAGTGCTCCAGCACGTCCACTATTGTGTTTTGTGGTTTGGGCAGTCACCGTTGCCAAATGACCACAGAAGAAAGCAGCGCATCTGACAATGATGTTATGCCACAGCACAAATGAGTGGAGAAAAACACATCAGTTTTGGAGTATACATTATAATCATGACCTCAAAGACAATTCCCTAAGACTAAGAAGAATTTAAAAAGGAACTACAAGGCTATGTCTTATAATTTAAATTGAATGCATTCACCACAGTGCTCTGCATTTTAACCCTCTAAGGCAAGCAGATAGAACTCAGGAGTCTAAAAGGATCTTCATCCTGAGCCAGCCACTTCTTACCAAATCTTCAGTAACAAAAGCTGGCTCAGGGACGATGATCCCACAGGTTAGAGCTGGGTATGTAGAAATGCTCTGTCCTTTCAACAGCAGCTCTGGCACTACTGCTACCATGCAGCCTCCAGAGGAAACCTGGCAGAAGCTGGCACCCAGCACCCTTACCCACTACTCAAACTTCATATGGTTGTTGTCTTTCAGTCAGACCTTTAAGAAATAACTCAACAGTATTTTTTCTCAGCCTGTGTTATAAATAAAAAGAATACATTAATTGGGAGTGGAAATAACAACTGAATTGTAATTTTTTGTATAGGAGGTAGTTATCTACTATGATTTATACACTTTTCACAACAGATTTTGAATTGGGAAATAGTAGGCAGAGAGGGGAGAAACAGACAGCCCAGGAATGAGAATAATGATTAATAATACCCAGCTTGCTCTAATAGAAGCTGAGAAACATATCATCTTTTTCAGGCAAGAAGTATTTTGCAAAAATAGAAGTGTTCATGAGTAGTCTGTTTGGCCAGATCTGTCTCCTGAAAATTGCCACACCTCTTCAAATACAGGGGTATTTCTCAAAACTTTTGAAAAGTGAAACCCTCAAAAGGAAAACAACAAATGGGGACAGGGACATGAGATGAATCCTGGAACACCAGAAACTACATAAAGTGCATATTAACCCATAATCTTTTCTTCAGTCTCAAGCAAATATCCAAGAACCTTCATGCTATTTTGGTATTTTCTGTACAACAGCTTTTAGCTGGTTTAGGCCCTACCAGTATCTCATTACTTACAGATGGAAGAAGAAAGGAGGCTTTTGTCTACTGAAAGAGCTTATAAATCTCCCCTCTCTCCATGACTTCAAACACCTGGCTCTGCTTACTATCCCGACAACTAGCCCAATGCTGTCTCTAGCTCATTCTCTCCTACACTATAAAACTTCCCTTCTTTATCTCTCACCTGTCTCTCATAACTACTCCTTAATAGGTACCAGGTGGCTCCACTGACAGTTGAGGCTGTCTCTTCCTATCACAGATATTAACTCCCTCCTTACTTGACTTGACATTAACAATCTATGGATTTGGGTATGTTGTCCTGTGATGAGACCTAAAACAAGGCGAAGGAACTGGGAAGAGTCTTATGACTCCACAAATAAAATGTTACTATCCTCTTTCTTTCCACTTCAGACCAGAGTAGTGAAGAAAGGGGTGGAGTCAAAGGCGTGGCACCTCCATTCTGTTCTCTCTTCTGCCACTGAACTATGTACAATATTGTGATTATGGAAATGCAAAGATTTGATCAGCCGGAACATTTGTAAATTAAACAATATTTTCACACAAATGAAATAAAAGTAAATAAACCAGTGGCATGGGAACTGTAAAATATTCTGAATAAACATATCTTCATGATCCACAACAGCAACAAAAAAACATCACCAAAACCAGAAAACACACAAACACAACAAAAACCAAACCCAAAACACTAAGATAAGATGAAAAAGCATGATTTGGACTACCAAACCACATAGGATTTGTTTTCAGGTTGTTGTACCAGTCACACGGCACATTCTCAAACCCAGCTTCTGTTTCCGTGTAAATTGAGAGTCTAGTTTTTAATTCTGATCTGTAGCTGACATATGCAGGACATAAGTGATATAAGTCACATCTGTACTAACCTTTGTCAGATTCAACTGAATCCATCCATGGCATCTTTTTCTTGCTATGCTTTACTGTGTTTTGTGTTATGAAGTTACAGTTAATTTTTATCTACTGAAGTAAAAATTCTTCTCTCCCTGTGATATCTTTAACTGTGTTTAATGAGGATGAACTCTTGGATACAAGACACATAAGAGATCTAGAGGACAAACATTCTTATACAATATTTAAATTGTTGTATATTTTAAAATTTCCAAAATAAATTACAAGAAAGAACACTGTCTTAGACTAAAACAAAAAACCCAATAATTTCATTTAAAAATGTGACAAATTGCAAATGAACTACAGTGAGGATTTACTCAACATGGGTGAAGTACAAATAGTAGACACTCGCTGAGAGTGAATCTTTCTGCAAACATGCAGAAGGAAGAGTTGCAGTGAGACTGCCACAGTCCCCAACAGTTGCCAGCCCATCAGCTGAGCAGGCTGTGATGTGTGGATAATGTGGTGCTTTCCTCTCCACACCAGACACATTTCCTCCAGATGTGAAGAGGGCTATAGAATTATAGTGTCCTTGAACGCTGAGAATAAAAGTCACTGCTCTGATGGCTTGTGGAGGAGTTGTTTTGGCTTTGGCTTAGTGGCATGAACCATCTGCTTGAACGACCACCTTTCTTTTCCAGTGTGGATCTGCCATCATGGCAATTAGACGAGGCTCACAGGCTGAAACCCTGCCTAGCATAGAAAGTATCAGACTGCTAGCAAGTCACTGGCTAGGATGAGCACTTGTTTGGAATGTATTTCTTCTGTCTTCTGAAGGCAACCACATATATTGTCCCTCTCAAGAAAATCACAAAACTCTAATAATTTTCCCCTGGTTTTAGGAAGAAGAGCATGGGAGATGTGTGGTGAGGCTGAGAAGATTTTTATCCTTTTCTATTATTATTTGCTTGATTGTATTTTGCAAAAGCTTGTGTAAATTCAGTGGCTGGATTTAAGAAAAAAACTATACAAGTTCCTCTTACATGCTGCTTGCTAGGACAGGAAATCTTACCCATGCTAAAAAATTTGAGAGTTAAGGGAGGAGAAAAGAAAACTCTAAAAGAAGAAACAGTTTAGTTAAAACATATAACCTGATACTGGTGTGTGTGTGCTGATACTGGTGTGTGTTGTGTGTGTCTGACTGTCTGTGGGTATGTGTGTATGCATACACAGGTATGGGTTTGTAATCTATGTCTTTCTGTGTATTTGGCCACCACCCTTAGCTAGAATTTCATTTTGGCATCCTTGATGGAGAATATTTTTGTGACAGCCTTTGAAGCCACATTTTGGGTTGTTAGGGTTTTTTGTGTGGTTTTCTTTTGTTTTGTTTTGGGTTTTTGCTTTTTTTTTTGCTTTTTTTTTTTTTTTTGTGTTTTTTGTTTGTTTTGTTGGGGGTTTTTTTGTTGTTTTTTTTTGCTTTGGGCTGGAGATTTTTAGTTTCAGCTTTGTGTGTACTTTGTATGCACTCTTGTTTTCTGTCTGCTTGTGTTAAGAGACAGAAAGTCAAGGTTCCTCTAGCTATATTCCAAACCTACATCTATTATTTACAGTCAAGGGCTGTGCTCCAGCTATCCAGGTATCTCATGTAGCAATGAAGATGGAGAAATGGAGGAAATCATGCTATCCTGGCCAGCTGGCTAGCAAGTTGCATATTTCAAGTCACACATTACTTTAAAAGTGACTAAAGAAGAAATCTTGTGGTTTCCATTAAAGCATGAGGTTAGAACTATGGCTGGTCTTTAGGGTTAATTGATTCCATAGAAAGCACAGAGCCTCTTCACAGATCAGAGACCAAATGGCACAGCATGAAAAGGAAAATTGCATAATGCATCTTAAATCATAATTCATTCTGAAATGACAATTACTATGTAACAAAACAATTTGCCTTTGTGTGTGGTTAAAGGAAGCTGGATTTATGTGTTCCTGTACAATCTTTATTAATGAGTCCCAGACATTTCAACCAAAAAAGCCCAGTTTTCCAAAGAGAAGTAAAATATAAGAAGAATTTTGTGGCATTTGGCGTCACTAGTTGCAGCAGCTACCCACCTAAACTACAATGTAATCCATGACTAGTACTTAAACATGCAAACAATGTTAACTATGTAGTAAAATTTCTTTATATGTGGGTGCAATGCAACTATGTTGGACTCAATGATCGTTAAGGGTCACTTACAAGTTGAGATACCCTATGATTTTATATATCTTGCATTCCATTCAGAAGCTGTTCAGTGTCATATATGTTTACCATGTCATTAATAAAGTGGACCCAGAAGACTATCAATTTTAGAGGAGTGGGGGGAAAAAACCTTTTTCTTTTGTATGTTGAAATGTTTTATGTTTCCACTAGAATGCAAATCCTCAAAATGGAATTCTATGGCTCATAATTTACTGTATTTTAAATGTGAAAAAACCCCATAGAAACAGCTCATTTTTCAATTCACAGTTTAAAAATCAAGTAATGGGTTTTCCTAGATGCTTGTCACAGAAGTTGGGGAAAATCATCACATTTACACCAGCAAGGAATGGGTGAAAAGGACATCACTCTCCAGATAGCTTTTGTAGCAACTTGTGCTCTTCTCTGTTGCTTACTGTTAAGGGCTCTGCATAGTTGTGAAATACCTGTTCCACAGTATCCTAAAATGAAGCCAGCTGTAGGATTGTGCTGTTCTACAGAGATAAAACCTCTGCTGTTTTGAGGTCTTTTCATACATGTCCACAAAAAATTTTATCCTTGAAAGCATACAGTTTAAAAGATACATTTGTTTTTCTTAAAAACTGTACATAAATAGCCTTACTCTTTAGAATACCATATAATGAGGAGTATTAAAATAACAGCCTACAATGTCTGGTTTTTTTGTAAAATAAAGAAATTTGGACTTTTAATTGGTTTCAAGAGCATAAATAATATTAATCATCTATTAGGGTAATTCATCAGTATATACTCAGATGACCAAGTATAATGAGAAAAGATGAAAACAAGTGTTTTTTAAAAATGAGAGCTTTATAAAGTACAGTTTAAAAAGGAAATCACCTAGCTTACACACTAAAACTAATATCAATATTTTATAGCACCTGAATCTTATATACTCTATATTACTACTGGGAGTTAAGGGAACAAGAAAAACCATCATCCAAAGTAAGGGAGCCAGGCAAGCAGAAACTGAAGGAAGGCACAAGCTCCTGACCACCACTGAACTGATAACGCATAATATGTGTGGTCTCATGAAATGCTGAACTAGTCTCAGACCCAACAAAACCCTGCCTTTTATTTTTTTGTGTGTGACTGTCTCCTAACAACAAAGGACAAGCTATATTAACCACTCACTCTATTTACCTATTAGGAAAACAAATGTCTCCTCATGCTTCTGTGCATTTCTTATCCCTTTAGTTGAGAAGCTGCTTCTTCCCTCGATTCCCTGCTGCAGCAGTGGGACAAAGTGAAAGATCTTGCTGCCTTTTGCCATGGTACAGTTGCTCCTGCTCATTTGTGCCTTTCGAGGACTGAGCTCTGGGGTCACCGGCTGTCCTTCGGGAAGCTTGGTTTCCTGCACTCGCAATATTTACTTGAAGATGACAAGTCCATCCTTCCAACAGGATGTATGTGATGTGGGAGTCACACAGTATGAAGTGCATTTGGTAATTGAAGCCAGTCTCGCTTAGGGCTTTGAAGGGAGGCACGAAGCCTTGCATTCAACTGAGTTGTCAATGGGGCACCAGTGAAGAGAAAAAAGCCAGACTCTCATGTTTTCTGTGGTCTGTGTCACTGGGTAGATGGGCTGCTGTGATATGAAACAGCTGTAAATGTGATCTGAATGCTGCAGAATTCTGATTGTAGTTTCAGTCTCTATCTGGCTTTTCTCTGCAGTCTTACATCAAGGCAAGATGGTGTGAAGCAGGAACAGAATTCCTGGGCGATAACAAATGCAGAAACAAGGGTCCAAATCTCAGCTGACAGCTCTCACATATATCATGAGATATCTTGTCACCTGTTTTCAGGCTTCTATGCAGGCAGTCTATAAAAATTTACACAGAGAAAATAGTTATTCTTCTAGTGAAGATTCTTTTCGGAATGCCACATGCACATATTCTGTATGATAATCTACATGACATTTATTGTTCCAGTTATTGCAGTTATTGTTCCAGTTAAAGCACTAGCTGCTCAGAGTAATTCAGCATTAATGTAAAACTTTAATTACAATCTTATGCTTCCTAGAAGACACTGAATAGATAGAGGACAAGTTATACTTTTTCTTCACTCTGATTTAACTCCTCCACTGAAATGAGTAGCCTAATGGACTTGCTCTAACAACAGTTGCTTGACCTGACAACTCACTGAAGTCACTGTCCTCCATAATCATGCCACAGTGTATGGACATTTTCAGAGAAACACACTGGTGTAAACGTGAGTCCAGAGGCACTGTCTCTCACAGAAGGATTTTGACAGACTTTGAGTACTTGATTAATTATAGGTAGTCCCATAGACAATCAGTTGTTATAGGTAAGCCTGAAGTGAAGAGCTTTCCTGGAACAGGTGCTGCCTGGGTAAAGAAAAGAAGTCAGCTAAATTAATGCTGTCTCTGTGCCATCTCTGTTTAAAGTGTGGCATAATGCTGAGTAGTGGATCTGCCAGCTGAGGCAGATGGATTTGAAAATATCAAGGTTTCCAGCCTGCTTCCAGCCTCCACTCCTTAGCTCACTTTACCCTTTGTAGCAAGTGTGAAGCCTTCAACATCTACACTGCAGATCCAAGATGCCCCAGGACAAACACCAAATGTGAGGGATCCATATTTCCCAACCCTGGGTAGTGACATGATCTAGGTCTTAATGCTTATAACAAAGGCATTCAGACAAACCCATCTGAAGTGATAATAAAAATGAAATCAACATCTGCAGAGCAAATGCATGGAACTTTTCAGAAAGTGTGCTTTTTTCTATGATGAATAAAGTCTCAGACAAACTTACAGAAAGGCAAGAAAAAAACTAATACCCTTCCTTTTCCTACATACACCTTTGTTGTAATAACTAATCCCGACCAAATGTGTATCTGTCATTTTTCTGTGTTTTCTCTCCTATCTTTCATAACGAGGATATCAGCTGTGACTTAGGTACATCTGCAGTTATTTCTTTTCTCTAGGATTGTATTTGTTTCAGTTAAATGGAAACCCACGCTCTGCCTGTTTGCTGAGGCAGCTGCTCCCTTGTGATTGATAGCATTCGACTTTCATGTTTGCATACCTGTGGCTGATGTCTCCTGTCTTGCATGACATCAAAGGGAGGCAGCATTGGCTGGCATCTTAATTCATGGCTCGTGTTCTGTGTGCTTGGCTGGGCCAGGAGCACTGCACTTGCTGAGATTTCTTCCTGTTGCTGTGTGTGTGCTGAGAGACTTTGGCCACTCACATCCTCCCACACAGGGAAGGTTGCCTGATGTTGGAGGCGTTCCTTGGCTTTCATCTGCTGATGTCCACGAGATAAAGCCGGATGTATGACACTTTGTTATTTTGGCTAAGCCTTTAATGATGTGCAACACGTTTCTTGGAGGTGGGCTGGTGTAGGGGTGAAGACCTCAGGTCTGTTCAAAGATTCAGATTATGACAATAGCTGAGCTTGTCAAGACGTGCAAATCAGGCTGTGCTATGATATGAAGTGAATAGAACATTACTTGTGCACTCAGATGCTGAGAAGAGATTTCCAGGAAAGATCAGGATCATCTTTTTATTTACATTTTGGTAATGCCTCAGGCACCAACTATGACTTAAGCTTCATCCCAGAGATGATGTAAACATGCAAAGAGTGTGTCCTATGAAAAACTCTTCAGCACCACAAGAAAGGTACGAAAGCAAGGAAATCCTGCTCCTATGCTCACAAACTATTCTAAGAACAGAGGTTTGGAGAGGACCAACTCAGCCACTAAGCTCAGGGCACCACAGCCACAGGCAACAAGATATCTAGGTGGTCACAGACAACATCTACTTCAGAGTAGAGCTCAGCACATGAATTGTGTGCCTAAACGCCCTTAGTATGAGACCCAAGATCCAGAAAAGGTAAGATAATCTTGTCTAACATTTCAGGGAATTTATCCAGGGAAGAAAAATCCCTACCTAATGCTCTGTCTACTGAATGAAGGTCCTGCACCTGGGTCAGGGCTAACCCAGATATCAACAGAGGCTGAGGGGAGAATGGATTGAGATCAGCCCTGGGGAGAAGGACTTGGGGGTATTTTTTGATGGGAATGTCAACATGTGTTGGCGATGTGCACCTTCAGTCCAGACCAGCAACATCCTGTGTTACATCCAAATCAGCATGGCCAGCAGGCTGAGGGAGGTGATTTTTCCCCTCTACTCTTCTCTTATGAGATCCCACCTGGAGTACTGCATCCAGCTCTGGGGCCTCCAGCATAAAAAGCACATGGATCTGCTGGAGTGGTGCAGAGAAGGGCCACAAAGATGATCAGAGACCTAAAACACCTGTCCTGTGCTGACAGGCTGAGAGAGTTGGGGTTGTTCGGCTTGGAGAAAACTAGGTTCTGGAAAGATTTTGTAGCAGCCATCCAGTATCTAAAGAGAGCTAGAGAGGGACTTTTTAGAAGGCTCTGTAGTGATAGGACAAGGGGTAATGGGTTTAAACTGAAAGAGGGTAGGTTTAGGTTAGATATTAGCGAGAAATTCTTTCCTGTAAAGGGAGGTGAGGCACTGGAGCAGGTTGCCCAGAGAAACTGCAGATGACCCTCCCTGGAAATGTTCAAGGTCAGTTTAGATGGAGCTCTGAGCAACCTGGTCTACCCCATGACAGGGGGTTGGAAAAAGATGATCTTTAGGGTCCCTTCCAACCCAAACCAATGATGTGATACTAAGATGATGAATGGATCAAGAACAACTCTCTCTATTCTTGGCTGACAACCTGGATGACTATTTCCACTGAAAAAGAAAGTAGAGATTGTAGGTGGTGAGTGCAAAACACCTCCAGCACCTTGCATCTCTAGTCTCTGGCAGCTCCTAAGCTTTAGGTTTGAGTCCCCAGTATGAGACACCAAGAGAGTGACATTACTAAATCTATGAGATTTTCTGTGTGAAAACACTGTTCATATCTCTAGGGAAAGTCAGAACAAATTGAATTAGAAAGGCAGCATTTCTAGTCCCTGTGTATGCAGATAGGGAAGAGACTTTCTGCTCTGTAGCATACATTAGATTTTTCCAGCAGTGATATGGTGCTGAATACACAAACAGTCTTGATAGAAAACTGCAGCTGAGGCAGATAAACTGAAGACAGATAAACTTCAGACTGTGAAGGCCAAATCCTTGTAAATCCTGCTTAACTATGGCATTGAAGCAGGTACTCAACTCAGTGTGGAGAGGAAATTTCAAATATTGGCACTTCCTACTGGCTTTTTGAAGCATCCCGGTTTCCAGCTGTGGCTGCTGCGTATCCCAGTGCAGAAGCCTAATTCCTTCCAGTAGGAGAGGTTTCATAAACTCGTCTGTAAAAGTGAGGTAGCTCAGCATAATTAGTACTACGTTCTGGAGCTGGGAGGCTGCCTCATAGATTCTGCTATACTGTTCCAGCATCCAAATGCCATTAAAAGTTTGCCTCTGCAATTAAATGAAAAAAGTTCCATTACGAGAAACTTGACATTTTGTTAGAGGATACCAGTGAATTAGTTTAATCACAGTATCAGTTTTCCTTGAAAAAAATTCCAAAGTCTTGTTCAAATTCAGACCCAATTCATTATTACCACTACACAAGCTATTTGAGTGTATGATTTAAAAAGACAGTTTAAAAACGTTATGCTTCCCTACAAAAAATCTAAAATACACATGTGATATGCAATTGATAATGCATTCAGAACCAAAGCGACTTGGATGCCATTGTCAGTTTCTTATAATCTTAGTGTCAAAAACTAGGAAATCAGCGGTCTATGGATTTATACGAAGATATATGATCTTCCTGTTTTCTATGCTGCTAGAATATCGGGGTTTCAGCCTCACAGCAGCAGGTTTTGGCTAGGAAATCAATGAGGTTTGCCTCATTGTAAGTGCAAAGATTTTGGCCTAGATTTTGTGTTTTGTGTAATCTGAGTTTTTTGGTTGAAACCTTCAGGAGGCAAAAACTATGTGGGAAAGCAAGCCTCTTTTCTTTTAGTAATATCTTCACATCTGGCCCAGACTACCACTGATTAAAGACCTTTTCTGTCTATTAATAGCTATTGCAATTTTTGAGAGAAATACAGATGGAATCTTCTGAATTCCAGCTGGAGAAAGCTCTCAAAGATGGACCTCACTGGTGAAGCACCTCAAGGCTGACCACTGCAAAAACCAGAACGACTCACTCTGCCAAGAGTGTGGGACTCTTCAGGGTTACTCTCAGAAAAATGTTCATTTGTCCTCTTGGTGCCCTTACTGGACTTCTTCCGAGGTAAATATTTCTGGTTTCCAAGATCCTGTTCATAAACATAAACTATTCACCTTACATTTTGTAAAAACAGAGAAAAAAAAACCCAAAACCCCCAACATATACCAAGAAACCACAAAGAGAAACCAAGAGACCATGTTACCAGAAGAAAAAACATAGCATCTCCACATGAATATTGGTCTTGGCATTGCAATGCAGTATCACTGATCTTGTTAAAATATCTAAAATTACTGCTCCTTCTGTATTATTACCTGCAGGGGAGGAGAGAGAGAAGAAGAAGTTTCTGGCACTGTTCAGAAAGATAAATTGTCAGAAAAATTGTAAAGGACAAGGGTAAAATTTTTAAAATTGGGATTATCTGATCCATTTTATCCCTTATAAGTTAGAAATTAAGTCCAAGCAAATCACATCATCTGCCTTTACATATAATGATAAAAGCCCCAGGCATTTGCATATTGTAATTTATCCCATTGGTCCTAAATATGATTTACTGCTGGGAAAGGCTTGTTTCTACCTCTTGATTCTAGGTGGCTAATGCAGCCTTGATGGTCAGTTTTCAATCAGATTAATTATGACAAGATGTATTTTATCCTGGGTGGTTTTGGAGAGTTCACATTTCTTCATGCCAGCGGCATTTAGCACTCAAAATAACTTGATGAAGTAGGTTCAGTTGTACAATAAGCAATTTAGCAGAGAGAAAGGCACAGTCGTTCATTTAAATGCATAACTTTATTTATAAGAAGAGGGATTATGACCTGCAAAGCAGTGATCCTGATATAGATTTCGTGTTCCTAGTAGGTAACACATTGAATGTGAATTCCTACAAGATGAACACACTTAGAAAGTAAACATCAGTTTTAAAATGTATATACAAATTAATGCCTTGAAAAAGTAGCAGATATTATCTCTTTATAGAATATTACTGAGACCATTGCTGTTGTTTCCAGCACTGTTACCTTTCCTTCAGAAAGGATAAACAAACTAAGAAAAGAAGCTAGCAATGCTTACATTACTGAGAACAAATAGCATGCTGTAAGACTCAAGGGTTTTATTTTGAGTTGATCCAGAATATGATTAAAATATTATTTCCTCACGTTCACTGAGAAACAAGGAGAAAATTAAATAGTAGGAGAAGGGCAAAATGAAACTCGCTCACAGCAAAATATTTTTGCCAGTTAATTGACCACCGCTCCCTTAGAGCTAGTTTATTTGAGATTTGGCAGATTTTCAGTGTCTGGTTTTCCTTAAGAGTGGGCTGATGGTGTGACATAGATATCATAAAAGACACAGATCAGATTCCTTTACAAAAGTGTGGAGATTGTTTTGCAGTCTAGCATCGGTGTGCATTCGTCTTTCAAGAAAAAGAAGACTAGCACCAAACTAAACTTCTAAAAAGCTTTGGTAATTAAAGGCTTGATTCAGACCTGAACTGTCTAAAGTTTTCTCCCTTCTCTGTGCTGACCTCTCAAATCACAGTGGAAACGTCCTCACTGTAGATTTTTACTATTTCTGAAATGTGCTACGGTGCCACGGCATTGAGAAATCCTCTTGTTCAGCTGTGCAGAAAGCAGATGCCAAACAGCACTGCTCCCATCCTCACTCTGCCCCATCATCTAGGCTTCTGTTTTGAAAAGTGTGCAAGTCTGGAGGAAACATCTTTTCCTGAGGGATTAGAGCATCTTGTTTCAACATCAAAGAACAAATAATTGTGGCCATGTATGTATATATATATGGATACACACATACATGTGGGTATGAACTTACGTGTACCAGTTGCTCCTCACAGCAAAGAGAAGAAAATAAGCATTACTTTCAATCCTTGCATATTCTTCAATTAACTAAGGTAATGACACTGTGAGACAGATGTATTGTCATCATTGTAATCTATCCACAATGTTTTGGAGTAAATATTTATAAAAGCAGAGAAAGGGACAAGGATTTCTTCCATTCTTAGGCCCCCTTTCTCAGCCAACTTTTCTGAGATCCTTTTCAACAAGATACATCTATCTTTCTTTGTAAAAACCATGCCAGCATTGGCCATTTTAACTCATTTATCTAGCATACAATCATATTTTGTACAGTGTTTTTTAATAAAGAAACTGTTATATAAATAATGCTAAATAAAACACAGATCAGCACATAATTCTGAACCAAGTAAAGGGGTAGTAAGGAGAAGACATTTAAAGAGTTCTAATTCACTAACAAGAGCAGAGGAAAAAGAATGAATGGCAAAAAAAAAAGAGGAGACTGCTGTAAATTTTAATTTTTTTTAAGGGTCTGATTTAATTCCTATGCATATCAGTCAGATTCTTTTTTATGACTTTGAGATATAGACCACAGACAAATCTTCCACAAAGATTGTACATACTATGTGCTTCTTCCCGCACACGTTCCTTTCTGATTTATATCCTAAATTAACCTCACCAACAAAAATAGCCCAGCATGACATCTGCAAAGGTCAGGGACAGAAATCCCCTCTGTTGGGAAGGCTTGCGAGGTCGTCTGCACGTGGTGGACATCCTGAACAGGCACAAGGGCAGTGAACATGTAGCTCAGCTTCCCATGTGCTTCATCAGCTATTGTTCTAAACACAATTAGCTGATAAAATGATTTCTCCAGTAAAACGAGTAGAACATGATGAGTGATTGGAGAGATGCAAAAGGTGAAAAAGTATCTTCTCTTACTTTTTCTCCTGCTAATAACAATTTCAGAAGCAAGATGCTTTTAAAAATTCTTTTCTTTTATCTGACAAAAAGAAAGCAGCAGCTTGTTTTTTCCCCCCTCTCCATAACAACTATTATACTTGCTAGATGTCTGTTCCTTTATTATCAGCCAAGGACAGATAAGACAAACATGTAACATCCACGGTGTTACCGGCATTCACTTGGACTAAATGTTTATTTGAAGGACAATGCAGAGTTCCTTCTACTGGTCTGAGTATCCATGCTGAAGTAAAATCCTAAGCACTTACAAATGAGGAGATTAATTTGCTCTACAATTATTTGCTGCTTCAGGACTATAACAACAACATGATTAATATAGCTATATATTGACATAACAATTAGACAGTGACCTCTCAGCCAAATTTTCCAGTTGTGAAGAAGTAATAGAAATTCTTTGCTGCCAAAGGATTGTCATTGACAAGAAGTAGTCTTTGGCTTCTAAAAAGTCCTTCTGCTAAAAACACCTGAGAGTTTACAGGTATTCTTGATCCAGAAGGCACAAAATGAGGATGGTAAAATTTATTTGAATTTAATTAGAATCTACCAGGACCAATGTGGTCAGAAAATTGTTTGGAAGATTTTACAAAGCTTGAGAACTTAAACATAGTTACTATTATGATTTTTACTGCTTCCTGTTTAAGGGCAAGATAAGAAGTGGAAATTGCTCAAAAATAGCTTCTTGGAAGTTGCTTCCATACCAGACTGAGTGTGTTTTTGCAATATTTCCAGTCCTATTTTCTATATCAACAAGTTCTCATAAATCGTACTTGAACAGCATGTTGCTGATTAGAACCACACCAAACTTGTAAACCTTGGATCCACTTGCAAATGTGATTTTAGTGTTTGAACCTCAAAGTGTAACTGACAAGTTAAAAGCAACAGATAAGTACAAGTCCTTGGAGGTATCAGAGTGGAAGATAAAGTTTTTCAACACAAAGAATGGTTGCTCACTTAGCCCTAGCCTGAAACATACAGAGTGATTTGTATTTTCTGTGTGCTCAACAGGTTGCTAAAAAATGCTTTCTCCTGAATAACAGTGTTTTATTTCCAGAGAATTATGTTTTATAGTATTTGCTTTTCAATTATCCAGCTGTGTAATATGATGCTAATTAATAGATGTATAAAAGCAAGTGATGAGATTTATATAATTCACCAGCAATATCTGCAAGATAATATAGGGGAAGATAAATGCAGAGATGTAGGAAATCAATTGTCCTTTATGACCTTTTTATGGTCAAAATTATCAGAGAGCCAATATGGTTTATGCAACGCATCTAAATCTCATTGCACCACTGGGGATCAAACAGGACTGATTCAAAGACTTGTCCATCCAATAGTGTTATTTTCTTCATGGGCATAAAATTCCCATTGTCTATTTTTAAAGCATTTTTCTCTGTGCATCTCTTCAGGACACTGAGGCAAACTTAGTTCAAAGTAATTGGTAAAAGAGAAGTTGAGAGAAACACAACACCAACATAGTTCTGGTGACTACTGCATATTTACAGTGACAACTTATGTTCCCCATGCAGCAGCCTTGTCCTAGAGCTTGCTGCCTGTGAAGATACACAATATTTTAATGGACCTGACCAAGACCACTGTTGTCATATTTTTCTCTGTCCTCATACGCTCTTGTTCCTTGTCTTTGTTCTTCATTTTCCTATCTCCCCCACCAGAGCAAGATATTTGAAATTTGAGTTCCATGGCTGCTGCTTCATAGTATTTGTGGTAAAAACCAAATCTGTCTTCATATTCAATCAACTTGTTTTCTTTTTCTTCAGAGAGTCCAAGGTAGGGAGGGGGAGAACCCCAACAAAACCTAAATGTCTGAAATGAAATCTTTTGGCAGGCTGACTTTATTCAGCATTTGTTTCTTCTGTTCTGATGCTCAACCAGGCATAATAATCACTAGGGTGACTTTGGAGGATTAAAGTCTTAAGGCCTGGTGGATTAGTATGTTCAAACCTCCATCTTTCAGCTGTCAGATAGAAGAAGAGTTGCTTCAGGAGCAGAAATTTTTTGTAAATGCTTGCATGCAGAGAGCCCAATTTGTCAAAGTATTGAGTGGCTCCCAAGAATTAACTAATTTATCTTCCAGGCTGCCCGGAGAAGTGGAGAAGGATTATCTCCAGTTTATAGTTGTGGAAGCAAAGCACAGACGGATTAAATTACTTGTTTCAGGTCACATACAGGGCACTCAGGCTGCAGGGGCACTTGCTGCTTTGGAGCAGAAACAAAAGAAAATGGTCCTATGAGCTTCTTCACTAAGAAAGTGGTCCCATGAGCTTCTTCACTTCCCCACTGTATACAAGGTGGGGAAAACACCTTCCTTGAGCCTTTGCCTACTGAAAATTTTGGGAAGGTTTTAGTGAACTCCAGAGCCCCTGATCTCTACATCAAGGACTTTCAGTAATGGTGCTGATATTAGCCATTAAAAACAGCAGAGAAAGACATTGGCTTAGTGCCCTGGATGTAAAGAAGTACATCTTCACTGAAAGAGGTGAGCTGGGCAATTCACCAGAAGGTTTTGGTTACTGCCTCAGCCCACAAGTTTCCTTCAGCTAGACCTGTTAAGGGAGGGAATGCTGAGTAATTGGTATAGACCAAAGCCTCTGGGAAAATTAAATGGCAGGAATTAATCTCAGGTATTTTGTATGTGATATGTGCATCACAGCACTTGTTTTTAGTGCTGTGAGTAAGGGTGGTGTGCTGAAGTGCTGAGAATGTCTTTTGTTCTTCCAACTGTTCTTACTGACTGTCAAAATTATATCCTTCCCACTTTTGAAATAGTTGACAAGGACTGGTGGTCCTTCTGAAAACTGCTTTGGAGATCAGGCATTTTTTCTTCTATGCTGTCATTTTCTCACTGTTCTTGGAGGTTGTTGAGATTACTTAAAAATATTTGGAAGATTTGGAATCTTCAGAATCTTCTTCTAGAAGAGAAGTATGTGGGAGGTGTACCACATATAACAGCTGCAGATAGTTACAAATATATTCTTTCAAATCTGAAATCTGCAAAGGTTTTCAGGGCATCCTTTAAAAATATGCATTCAAAGGGAGATGAGATACTACATATTATGAAAAAGAAATAGAGAAGAAAAAAGAAGGAAATCCTGAGTTTGGATATTTACAACCTTTTCTCACCAGAGACTCCTGTGCAGACAGACACATACAGCCCTGTTGACATTGTAAAACTTCCTCTCCCGTCTTTCTGTGAGACTGCCAAAAAGGAAACAAAATCATCTGGATTATCTGGAAGCCAAGGGCCTTAGAATTTCTCTCTGTATTATCAAGTTAAAGCTTGAGAACACATTGATAACACTTTCTTAATTCCTTTTCCAAGGGTGTCCTGGTAGCATCAGTAGAAGTCACAGATATTTCATTTCTGTTCCTACAAGTGATGTAAACAAAGATAAGAACACTCATCTTCATTTGAATCTGAGAAATGAGTCCTACCTCAGTTCCTCCACTTCATTTCTTTTCTTCTGACTTCACTTAGCCTCACAAGCATGAAGTCTTGTATCTGGATGTGCAGTCTTCCTCCTGAAACAAACTCAGACCTGTTTTCTGACTGACTGTCTCTGATTGACTATCACAGTAGTAGAGTGAAGCAAAAGGCCATGAGCATTCCCCATAGCGTGATGGTTGTCTAATCTTTAGAAACATCACTAGTCTGTATAAGAGGTGTATAAAACAACTTGTCTCACATCAGGTAAGATACACCCAGAGAAAAGTATAATCTTAGAAAGGTAATATATTGACCCTGACTTCTGATATGTTAATCACAGAGAAAGTGTAAACCATGTGCTCTGAGCCATCCACACTTGTCTGAGTCAGAAAACTCTTACAGTTGCTGAGATTGCTTTTGAGGCTTTCTTTAAGAAGTCAGAGCTTTATTGTATGTACTACAATGTAGCAGGGCTGAACCATTTTGCCTTCACGTGTGCAGGTAAGAGGTACTTAAAAATGTGGAAGAAGGTGAGAAATGGAAAAATTTCTTGTAACTATGGGTCCTCCATGGGTTAATGAGATTCCCAGTAATACAGCACTGGATTGCTTTTAAGGTTTTGTGTTTCCTTTGGGTAACCTACCTCTCTGCCTTTAACATGAAGCTATTTTTGGAACGTGTTTGTAAAGTTTTATACAGGAGCTGGAGAGGAAATGGAGCCATGCAGGTCTCCATTTACCCAAGCTCCCTACTTTTGGCCTCACACATGCCCTCAAAGCCTGGTTTCACTTCATGCATGCAGACAATTGTGCTGCACAGGCAATCTGAATCTGATCCTTTGGAGAACACGGTACTTCTTGTATTTACCCGCACCGTAGCACTCATTACATTTAAGCACACCGCAGTGCCCTGACAGCCTTTAGTCTGTCTGCAGAGAAGCTGGGCAGTAGGAATGGAGGCAGGTAACAGAGCCCCATCTGTTGTTGCCCAGATGTAGCCACCATTTTATCCCACAAATTGCTGATGTCTTTGATCAGTGCTAGTGCACGGGGTATATCTCTCAAAAACTGCTTAACAGCAAATGTGTCAGAGTTTCATTTTTTATCTCAACATAAATCTACAAGAGTGGAAGAAAAAATAGGAAGAAAGCAAGTTTCCTCCTCCACCATGATATTCATTCATCACAAAAATGACACCAGGAGGGTATTCTGGTATATATTATATATTATTTTGTGGTGTACAGATCATTTTTCTAGTAGAAAAGCAATCCACATAGTCATTTATTCCCTTCTGGATATAAATTATTGTTCTGACTGAAAATCACCTAAGCTTCTTTATGCATTTAGGAATTATTCCAATACATATTGGAATAATTGGATGTTGCTTTACTTTGGTGCAGTTTCTTTCTCAAAAGGCTTTGCAATATCATGCATTTTTTTTCCATTTAAAGAGTGAAATCCATTTACTCCTGAATGAGCCCCCTTGGCAATGCTGTACTTTTGTCAATATTAAGAATATGTGAACACATCTGGAGCTTACTGGTGTGGGTTCTGGACAAATAGAAATAAGTAAGTAAGTAAAAGAAGTGGCTGAAAAGAGTTGATTCCTCTTTGTTGTTTTGAAAGAGCCTGTTGCTTTAAATAACTTTATGTACATATTATCATTAAAAAGCGCTCTCCCTCTCTCCAGACTATAGGTATCCATTTTTTCATTGGAAATCGCATATGTGATGGTGTTGTCTCAACCTGTTCCAATGCTATGGTAGGATCTGCAGAGTAAATGCCACTGTCAAATGGATCACAAAGTGCTGAATTTTAAATGAAATACATTTCCAGGGTGTTTCCACAGTGAGCTGCACCATATATTACTTAAGCATAAATTTTGATTCATGAGCTTTTATCAGACTCTTTCTATGATGCAGTGCTGCATTGGCAAATCTTTCTGTCAATCCGCAGAAATTACATCAATATATACATACCAGGAATTTTTTACTTAGATTAGAAAGGAAAAAAATTTAGTACTTAGTGAAGGACTGTTTGGAAATATGTATTTATATCCCTGTATTTTTGATTATATTATCTTGTATCCTTCAAAGATTCTCCGGAGAGTTTAAGACCAATGTTTGCAGATAAAAGAAATAAACAGGTAAATCTTTTGGCAGAGATTTCATGGACTGTAGAAATGGAGGACTGAAGGCTAAGGTATATACGCTTGTTTTCTTCCCCTTTGCTTTTGTTTTTCTGTTGATCTTACCTGTCCCACTATCATAATTCATTTTTCAGCAAAAGAGAACAATGTGTGACAATGTAACTATGTAGTTATAGTAAGAAGGATGCAAACAATTTGTTTTTAAAAGCACTAAAAGGAAATATAAACACAAACTAGAAAGCACTCAGACACTCTAGAGACCTTTTCAGTAGTTTAACAGCCTCCCTAAGAGACAGGTTTCATACTGGATCTCAGATCCAGGCTTTTCGGGTTAGACACAAGTCTGCAGATAAAGTTTCAGCCTGGGCATATTTCTAGGATGATGAATTATTGAATTAATTTCATCCCTTCTGTGTCTCCTCATTTGTCACTAACTGCAGATATCCTTGCATCGTGAGGAATCCCAGTTGGGTGTAAACAGAATTGATTAGCATAATTTGTTGTGCTGTGTAATTAAACAAACACTGTAATTGTCTGGAATTAATGAAAGTAAGAGGAAATAGAGCCTAGCAGGTAGAGTCATATGTGTTCCCTGCTGCAGAGGTAAAATGTTAAAGAATGCTAAACAGGCACAAAGGACTGATGGGAAAATTTTGAGAGATGGATTCTGCTTCTGTCAAATTATCTGAAATTTCATGTATTGGATAGAAATCGAGGGAAAAGAAACTCAGTAAGGTAGCATTCAACTGACTACTACAGTGCAATACATGTTAACAGATCATATATATATATGTATATACATACTATACAACATTTTATTCCAGGTTATCTTAGATCTATCTCACTAAATTGTCACTAGGAACCAAAATACATGGCAAACCACAAATTAGAAAGTTAGCAGATACAGATTTTTTTTACAGAGTTTGCCCTATGGTGAGAAAATTTTATTCTCCTCATGTTTATAGGTTGGTACTTGAGGCTACAGTTGCATATAGTGTGAAGAAAGAAAAGGAGGAGAGAGGGAAGGGGCGATAGGGTTGGACAGAGAAGCAGAACCTCTCTGTGCCCTGTGGCCTGGAATGCTTTCTGCATGAGTTGATGTCAACAGGGGCACATAGTCTCAGCAGAGACACATCTATGTTGTTAATGAAGAATTAAACAAAAAGCCTCCTCATTTTTATGTAGACTTTGGCTGATCTGGTAATTTTGTTCTGAAGCTCTGAGCACCAACCGGGCACCTGAATAGCAAAAGTAGCATTCCTTATTAATTTAATTACTTCCTCACTTGCCTTTTCTCCATTTCTCCCTTAATGTCTATATCTCTGTCTGGATTTCCCCTGCTTTTCAGTACCTACAGCTAAGACACTGAAATTCTAGAGCTATGATTTTGTGCAGTGGAACACCTGGGCTGGTTCCCTATTAAAGTTTGTAGGAAAGAGTTGGGTTTGTTATTTAGACCTGGCTTTCATGAAGGCAGTCATTCTTTTATCCATATCACATCAAAACAGAACTTATATTAGAAACTACACAGGATGAGGGCCAAGAAGGGAAAAAAAGCAACTAAAATGGGAGCAAACATTTTACACTTTCTGTGTTGGTGAATGCAAGAATGATTAGCCAGGCATATGAGTAAAACAAAAAGAGGGAGATAAAGAGTTGCAGAAACCCAAAAGAAGAAAGGCTACAGAATATATAAGGAGAAGAATAAAGTGTTGAAACCCTTGAGAAGGAGATCTACTATTTAGAAAGGACATTGGTATTGAGGCAAGACTAGGAAAAAAGAGGAAAGGGAATTTTATGAATGATAGGTGGATGATAGAAAAGACAGGCAGGAAGAAAACAACTGGGAAGATTTTATGTATTTGTGACAAAGGAGAAAAGGAAGACAGAATTGTTCAGATATCTGACTAAAAGGTTTGGAACGCAGGAACAATTGAAAGCATGCGTTAAACACAAGTTGAAAAAGAAATATTATATAGAATGTCTAAAAAATTTTTCATAGACTTTTTGTTTTTTTCTCACACATACTCTCACTAATTCAAGACAGAAAGCTTAGAAATACAGTGAAATAGAGGATTTTCACAATATTTTCCAGGCAACTACCAGGAAGAAATGGAAGGTCTCTGGGACAGGTTGTACTTACAGAAATTCAGATGAAAAAGATGAAGATACAAAGAAAGCAACTTTAAAATTCCACTTTCTGAGCCAAATTTGCCAGCTTTTGGAAGGTCAAACAACATACAGGAGAAAAGCAATACAGAAGAAAGGGAATACACAGAGATAAAACTGCACAGATGTTGAATAGGGAATACTGGAAAATGGAAAAGAGTAATAAAATATAATTATTCCAGTTTCATTTTTTTATGCATGTCTCAACACAGTGTGTATATATTCCAGCGCCTGCATTATGGTCCTTTGCTTTCACTTACGGTTGGTTTTCTGAAGGAGCTATAAATGAAACAATAACTGCATTCAACAATATAAAGACGACCATAACAGAAGTTATAAATCTGAAATCACACTGTTTGGTCACTAAACCATCTAAAGCTACAGAAGACATTATCTGAATGTTGAACTGAACTTCTTTTGGAGGATCACAAATGGGAAAGAACAATTTGGGAGATTAAAACTGGAGTAGTAGGGGGAAAATGTAGGAAAAATGTATGATGTGTGTTTGAGAATATCCAGAATATTCTCTGTTAAACTGCTGTCAAATTTTAAATTTAGAAAGAGAAGGAATTTCTTTGGATGAATACTTAAAAATAAAGCTACATATCACAGACTGGCAGGCTTCTGATTAAGAGCTATGACCGCCTTCTTTCCAAAGATAACCTGAGCCAAAGAAATGGAACTTTTTCTTTAGAAGCCAAGGAGAAAGTTAATGGGTCTTTCATAGCCTTGCAAACATAAATCCTAAGATACCAGGATCAAAATGATATGACTCCTAATTGAGCAAATCTCCCATGTATTTGCCTTGTGATCAATCATGAACCCAACACATGAGCAATCACCATTTAATGATGCAAAATCTGTTTCTGGACGACTTTGAACTCTGTAGGGGAATGGTATGGATACATCAACATTCCTCCCAAAAAGATGTCTTGGACAAACTCCAGCTTGGCAGATTTTACACAACACTTGCTATCTGATTAATACAATAAACAGAAGGCTACCACTCTTTGCAAAAGAACATTAATGGTCAATGTACAAGAATAGCCTGGATAGATAAGAAAAAGTTTATCCACATGAATAATGTAAGTTATAAAATCTCACAGAATAGGTTTTCCATGTGAACATTCAACTAAAAACCAGTTTGCAATGACTCCTTTCTTCTACTCCAGTTGCCTGCAGTCTCCCTCCAATCCTTTGCTAAAATAATTTAATCCAGTAAACTCATATTACTTGTCAGCATTTCTATTCTGTATAATAGCAGCAAAATTTATGTTTTCTTCAGATATATAGCTTTGCAGAGTCATTGCTTTGTGATTTGCAGTAAACTATTTTGTAATAGGATAGGTTGAGACGTAAAAATGAACATGTAGAAATGACAGAATTAAATTCTAAAAATAAAGATGCCTTTTCCATATTTAGAATTCCCTTTTCCTCTTCATGAGTGACTACACAGCTACAGGATTACTCGTAATGTGCCTGATACTCAATTGTAAGTGGTTCTGGAACCAGTTAGTCGTCTGCATGATGCATTTCCTACAAAGATGAAGGTGCCCTTTGGCAAGGACTGCATACTGACCCAAGCAGGTGAAACACTGAAGGGAAAAGCTGTATGCTGCTTCCAATAACAGTTGATTAAATGTTTGATAAAAGTATATGCATATAATGATCTGTCCATCCCAACCCCATATCCATCCACAATTAAACTTTTTGTGAGAACTGACTCCTCTGACCAACATCCTGTACTCTCAGTTTCCTAGTTTCCTTTTGGCTTTTTACCAAAAATAATAACCAATCTACAAACTGAATGAAAGCTATTCTAAGTCAATTGCCCCGAACCGAAAATGGTTATTAATCCCATTTCTCACACTGATGTCAGGAACTTCGCATCCCCTCTTTGAACTCTCAGAAAGGCAGAAGCATTTTCCAGTAAATATTTCCCATAATTGTTCAGAGAATGGTACATTGAAATTCCAGACACTTTACTTGCTGAACACAACAATGTTTCATTTCTGTTGCAAGTCTCACTGGAAATTAAAAAGAAAGATCCTGGTTGCTACGCTCAGAGGTTAGCACACAGAGTGAGATGTTACATGAGAAAAACAACCTCCTTCTCCAGTGTCATGAGTCTGGTTAACAGAAGATGAGATGTGGCATCATTTTAGAAGTGGCACCAATTTTCAAGATACAAGAGCAAAGAACCACTCTATCCCTTATAAGTCCATTTCTCCCATTTTGTCAAGAAAACTCGTTCTGAGTACTACAAAAGTTGTTGAGTTGTGGTTCATTTCTTGATATCTAGAGCCAGCAAGCAGAGAAAATTCACTGGAGCTGTATACACTGAGAACACTTTAATCTGGATGATTCTAAATGTTTACTGAAGATAAAGCATCCAAGCTGAGGCCATATCAGACGGCCTTTGATCACTTGCAAAAATGATTTCAAAAGCACTGGCATAAGACCCTCAGCAAGCACCAGAGCCCTCAATAGATGGCGGCCATAGATACACATCAAACATACTCCTGCTATAATTTAGAGCATAACTTTGCTGACTAGCAATAAATACTTTATCTTGCTGGTTAGTCTACAGCTTTGGCCAGTTTCAAAGCCCAATTTTCACGTAAGGACAATAGTCTAGAGAATCCCTTTCAATGGAGAAACATAGACTCCACTGGAGTGAAATCCAGGGCTCTTACTTGACCTTCTTTCCCAACCCCTTCAGTTACCAACAAGGATATTATCAGTCTCTGGCATGATCAAGATATTTGCACAGAGAGGCAATGCCTCCTGCTTTACCCAAGCAACACCTTATGTTTGGTTGATCAGGGCAAGGCAGACTGATGTCTTTGCACCTGCCTGTTTCCATTGTGTAGCTATTTCTCTTCTGTGATTACAATTCCCTACCAATTATTGTTCTTTTTTAGGCTAATAGGAAATTGTGACAGCTATCTGAAGCTGAGGATCTGAGCTACTAGCTAAGAACACCTCAAAGTCTCCCAAGTTCTGACCCCACAGCCTTTCTTTCTTATCTGCAACTGGCACAATTTATGGCTTTAATAAGGCCTATGCAAAATCCATCCAACATCTATCATTAAGATATCTATGTTCATCATAGTAGTTTTACCTCCAGAGATTTTATAATTTACTGAAACATAAATATTTGAAATCAATGTTAAACATACATACCTGGGGGTTTATCAGTTCTCTCTTAAACCAGATTCCTCTCATCATTTACCATATCTCATACTGTTCTCCATCATAGCTTTTTTCACATTTAAAACAACAAAACATGGATTTCTAGTTGATATCAGATTTCAGTCTCTTGGGATTATGTTATCAGGAGGCAACAGATGAACTGCCCTATTTTCTTACTCTTCATGGACAAAGAATCACAGATACCTGATGGGACCTTTACTTTTGAGATTACTAAATTAATGTCACTCATTTATAGACTGGACCTGGCTAATGAGAATCTAGAATAACTCTGAACCAAGATTTTAGGACAGACACAGAGACGGCTTAAATACATTTAAATAAATAAGAAGCTTCCTGCAAATAAATAACATTGACTCTGATTTTTTTTGTAAATGATGTCATATAAAATATTATTCCAGTAAATCCTACAGAAGGATTTCAACCTTATCAAAACTGAAAAATGAATGGACTTTTGACAAACAGACTTTTTTTGGTAAAAAAAAAAAATTGTTCTGTAAACCATGCAAACAGTTCTACATGTAATGTTATAAAATACTTCCTAAGAACCAGTCCTCTCACATATCAAGCAGTAAATTTTTTATCATCGTGGCAGAGCTGGTAGAGTTGCACTTCATGCACAAAGTAAAAAGCCTTTTGAAAACTGACTAAAGTGCATGAACCCTAATTTTCTGATCTCAAGATGAAAGGCAGCTCCTCATTTCTTAGGTAGAGTTATTTCTATTGCTGGCATTCCATCAACCACAGGAATGTGTGGCACACAAAACAAATAAGTTACAAGCATATCTAAACACCACCTTCTGCCTCCCCTCATTGTTATGAGAATGGATTGTATTATACTCTGTTGCCCTTTGATGAGACAGATTTTGCTCTTCATGCCAAAAAGCTTGTTTTGAACAGAAAAATAGAAATAAAAGCACTTTTTTTTTTAATAAAAGCAAGATTCTGCATGTTGGTGTTGGAAGTTTCAGCAAAACAAAAAGCTCTCATATAACAAGTCAGCACTAGATCCATAGAGGTGGAGAAGAGGGGATGAACTGCAGGGGATTGGGGCTTGACCCATCCTGTAAAGCCATACCAAGAGCACCAGGATGAACCTCCGCTGGAAAAACCCAGACCTGATAGTTCATCTTTTGTTGAACTCTCAGCCACTCCTAACAAAGCTGTTATTTTGGGGCACTTTGCCTTAAAACATAATTTGCATTCTGGTCTCCTTTAGAACAAGTCTATAAGGAAAATGATAGAGGCAAGTCCATATCTGTGGGAAGCTTACTCTGTATCCAACCAGATGATGTTTAACTTGCAGCATCCCTCTGGCTTTGTGTTACACAATCTCTACTTGAGTCAACTTGAACACTTGGCTTAATACAAGCACCCCACATAGAAATATTGCTTTCTTACACTCCTACTGGGCAGAAAGAGAAATGGAAATATGACCAGACCCTTTTGAATATTTACTTTAAAGGGAGGAATGAAAAACCTCCATCGCCCAAGCACTGTGTGCACTTCAGGCAACAACATCCTCTTTCCAGGAACGCTTGGTACATTATCAAGAATTTTCCTTTAAATCTCGTTGAGAAATACTTTATTTAGCAGATGTTATCTGGTGGTTAAGAAGGTTAGCAAAAGAGCAGATGTGAAAAAGGTTTGCAACAGTTGAGTACGTGAGCAAAGCAGTGTCAGCTACGCAACAGTTGTTTCATAAGATATGTAATGTTAAAAGGTGTAATGGTATAAAGAAGAAAACAAAAGCCTATCTCTAGAACCAGCTTTGCTGTTTATAGGGCCTTACTCCTCCATCTAAAGATAAAAGTCAGGAATATACTCTAATGTTTTTTGAACAATACTTCAGCTAAAATAAAGACTAATTCTGTCCTGATTTTCAGCCACTGAACTCTGACTTGCTGGGAGCTCGGAGACATATGTGAAAGACAAATCAATCTGACAGTAATACAGGAACCTCTTGTAGCACATCTGATATCTGCTGAGCTTTCCTTAGTAGTCAGGGAC
The DNA here is from genome assembly GCA_013397935.1 of Dasyornis broadbenti. NCBI lineage: Eukaryota > Metazoa > Chordata > Aves > Passeriformes > Dasyornithidae > Dasyornis > Dasyornis broadbenti. Next base: position 2,107,618 of record VZRN01002074.1, read on the forward strand.
CTAACGTAAAGATTGTTGAGATGCATGGTGATAACAGAACAGAACGCTCCATGTGACAAAAAGCCTTCTTCCCTTGTGTTCAGTAAACCCAAATAGAAACAAGGAAGGTAAGTCTGTGCTTCAACAGCTGAAGCTTATAATAGAAAGTTATTTTAGCACAAGTTCTTCCCCAATGCAGTTCTGAAGGACTAAACTTATTTGGAAATGTACAGCAATAATACTCCTCAAATAAAGCATTGATCTGCTCTAATCCATTGCATGGTGCTGTCATTTAACTCTGTCATTTAACTAAAATGTAACAATATGACACATTTCTGCCTCTTGCCAGGAAAGTTAAAGAGAATGGAAGAGGTAAAAGTGTAAGGAAGAAGATCATACCTCTTCTGTGCAATCAGAGATGAAGAACTACTTTTGGAGTCAACTCTTCATAGCTACATTTCCAGTTCCGGATGACTGGGGAGTGGTACCTACTACCAAGTAAATTTCTGCACTAAGCATATGCCTAAATGTGACAAAATGCATTCAACAGCTGAGTTCACATGCTGTTGGGAGATGATGAGACATTTCACTAGCCCACCCTCCCCAACGTGTGCTACTATTGACAGTAGAAGAGCTTCCTGTCTACTCTTAGGTTTGGTTTCAAAAATGTCCATATCATGGCCCTCATTCTTTGCTCTTCCCTATTGAAAAAAGGAAGGGAAATTTCCTTTTTGGCATAGAAAATTATCTTCAGGTTGGAAGAAAGGCTTGGATTCAGGGAAAGCCAACAAAATATCTTGTCCAGCCAATTAAGTTTCTCTTCAAGGTCAAAAAAGCCTGATGGTTAACAGGTTATGCAAGTTACTATTGCTAAATGGGTTAATGGCTTACCTTTCACTGCTTATCCAAGTAGACAAAAGAAGTGATTTCATACAGAGAAATTAAAACTTGTGAGACTGCCAGCCTCATTTCAGAGACTTGGTTATTTCAAGTGAATTTTAGGAAATGCTTGCAAAACTTTTTCAACCTTCTGATATGTTTCTTATAAGCAGGTTTAAGAACAGATTTTCATTGTACAGCACGTTGAAATTTTGAGTGTACATGGTAGTTATTATGTTCACAGATGCCTTATTTGCTTAAGCATCTGGTAAATGCCAATGTATTTCTTTATAGAGCATTTTTTTATATCCTGTTTTAAATTGACTCATCTGCTCATGCAATTCAGTTATTTGAATGTACACATCAAACCACGGGATTGAATGGACTTGAACAAAGAAGTAATCTACCTGTCCCGTGAAAATTCTCAAGAAGTAACAAAATGTTCATGTTCTATCTCAAGATAAACATAAGAGTTAAGGTCTCTCTGATTTCTCTGAGTCACTCATTACTGGAGGGAATGAAAAATTGCTTTTAACAAGTCACAGAGTTGCTTGTCAGTCACTCACCGATCAAGTAGGTATTTACTTACCCAAGGTGCAAAAGCCATAGCAAGAGATGCTAGTCTTTATAAGGGCTTGAAAGACCCTGTTCCAGTCTGAAAAGCAGAACAGCCACAGCAGGGGGATAATGAAAGAATCCACTCATTACAGCCACCCAGTAATACTCGGTATGTGTGGGATTGAGAGTCAAATCCCTGCTCTAAATCCAGCACAACAAAAACCTTGACTGCTGTTTGCTGTATCTTAGTGAACGTCTTAACAGCTATGTATTAGATCATCTATGCTTTATATTCTACAGAAAAATACATACATCTTGACAAGATATTTTGTAAAAAAATTATGGCTATCTTCAGTTCAATTGACAAAAATCCAACTATTTATCACGCATTCTCTTCAGTCCCATTTTCCTGAACTTTAAAATTCCTCTCTGACTCTAGGACCCTCCATTTCATTGTCTTTCTGCTATTACCTGATTCTGCAGGCTTCATACATTATCCTTTCTTTTACTTTATAAGCAGTAGAGGACAATAGTTACTTCATAATTAACTGGGGTTTCTTTCTCAGGATTTTTCTCATGCTGCTTTTTCTAAAATAAAGCAGCTAGATAAAAAATAAAATGTAACATTAAATGTCCACTCTTTTGTTCAGCGGTCTTGGCTAATTAATCATTTGCAGATTCCAAGTGTGACAGGAGTCTTAGCCTCTTGCAACTAAACTTTCTTAAAAGTTCAAACCCTCCTAATGATACCAACCTGTTTCTAGGAACTTATTCAAGGATTTTCAACAGATTTGAGATTTTCTCTTTGCTAAATCCTATCATGTGGTCCTGAGATTGTTTTCAGTACCAGATTATGGCATGAGAGGGATCATATGACTTAGAGCCACATTCTCTACGCTATTCTAATTCTTCAAGGAAGACTTCCAAGAAAAATGTCCTCTCCCGTCTCCTTGACTATAGATTTTGCTTTGCAGTGTTATACTTTCCACGGGATGCTTCTGGAAACTGTTGATTTTAGTTTAGCCCAATGCTGTATTTATTTAAGGCTCAGTTCTTCATGATACATACGTACCTTCAATGAAAATATAATTCAAGAATTTAATAACATGAGAGCAAGGAATGAAAGACAGCAGAGTTCACATTACTGCCTTTGCACATTTAACAGATGTGCCAGTCCTCTGATTCTTCAGGAAGCCTTTTATAAATCTTCCAGCTCTTTAGATTTTATTCCCTTAGACAGTTGCTCAAACTCAATAGTACAAAAATTGGTTGAAAAAAAAGCACGCTGTTTTCTGCCCACTCTACTTTATCTCCTAAGTGTTCTTAGCCTCCTCCTGAAAATGTCCAAGTGCACAACTGGTAAGAGCCATTTTTCTGCCCTCTGCAAATCAATTGCTGCTCTTCTGAACTGCAAAGCTTGCTTTTTTCTCACTATCTATTTAATAGAAATACCTTTCAGTGAAACAATATCTTCTTAAACCACCCCAAAAATAACCTGTGACCACTATCCAACTTTTGCTGATAAGGTGAATAAAACCTCTTTTCTCTTTTTCTCACATGCCCCAAAAATATGGCAAGAAACCATTTACAAAGCAACACCTCTGAGAAGTTCAAAACAATTCTTTGCTTATACAGCCAGCAGGGTAAATTTTAATCCCTATGCACGCATACATAGATGAACTTACATAATATATAAAGGTAACACAAAAATTTGGGCACACTGGAAGATTTAACTGGCTCCAGAAGCCCACCTGGCCTGCCACTTGAAAACTGAGTCTCTAATATAAGTAGGTACTTCCAGTGCATCTGTCACGGATCAAAAATATTTATGTCTATCTTATGCTCAATTTATGTTGTTCCAGCTCATCTTTGCCCATTTTCTATGTTAGAACAATACAGCTTCTGCCCTTGCAGATACACATGCAGTTTCAGGAAAAACCAATACAAATTCTGGTTTGTGGATTTCAGAACAGATTCTAAACCTTAAATCAGGCTGTGGAGGGGTTTTGGGAGGGGAGACATTTCTATGGTGATATAATTATTTGTGATTCTGTTTGTGTTTTTTCCAGGGGAAACTTCACGTGTGTCTAATTTTAATCTCCTGAAAAGAATAATGAAAAAAAAATTGAGGTACTATCTTTATTTAAGCATTAGGAAATATGAAGCACCAGAAATTACACACAATAATTTAAATTCCTATTAGTCTTTTGTAAGGGTGAAACAATCCATTCCAGATATCTGATAGCTTATCCTAATTATTTGGACATGTAGTTCAGAACTGGAGCCTGGAAAATTATATAAGGTCTATAGAGTTTGGACTTAAACATGTGATCTACCCTGCACTCATGTCACAGAAAAAAATCCTTCAGGGTTTAGCAGCATTTAGGTCATGTCCCTGCTTGTTCTAAGAAAGCATAGAAGTTTTAATTAGTCTTTTGGAGGCTCCTATGTTGGATTCTGTTTTCTCAGTTAAGTTCATAACTTTGATTTCATCACTTTTGAGCTAACCAATGGGAAAATCTTAACCAACATTTTTTTAAACAGAACGCAGGTAAATTTTTTGCCAGTAAAAGACGCCATATCTTTCTATCCAGTTTTTCTTTTGCTTTGGTTAAAAAGTCTTACTAGATGTAATCTGATTTCAATAAGCATTCGTTTATGGGGCAGACATGTTCTACACTGTCAGTTAGTTGGGGTTAAAAAAGGTAGAAAGGAAAGAATTTTCCAGCTGCATTTAAGGTAAATATAATGCCTCAATTTGTTATTTTTAAACAAATAAAATATACCTCAAAGTTTAAGTCAGAACAAGTTAACTGGCAAGTGAGAGTTTAAAAAGTCCTAAAAGATCTGGGGCTTTGGGATTGTTTTCCTTGCCAAGAACATAACAAGGACAAATAGGGAGGAGAAACCTCTAACCGTTCAAAGACAAGAATAGATAATAATATTTTTATATGTAAAAAAAAAATAAATATAATTACCAGCTTGCCATTGACAATATGAAATTTTCAGAGACAGAAATAACGTTCAGAACTTCATCAGACTGTAAATGGAAATCTAGAAGTGGTTCTTTTAAGTTTTGCAAGGCCAATGAAGAATCATTAGAGAAAAAAGCTACTACTAAAAACCACAAAAACTGTGCTAATAACCTTGTACACATCTCAAAGTCACTGTGAAATCTTAATGTTAAGAACTAAGAGCACAGGCTGTCATCCAACAATTATGTGTTCATGGACAAGTCTTTATCATCATGCAAAAATCCTTGATGAATTCAAATTGTAATCCTTTGCTGAATTAAAGACAGTATTTTTCTTCCAGGAACAGCACATTTCCTGCTACCTACTGTATTCAGGGTAACATCTGTTTGTACTAGGATATCAGGTCGCAGATACATGAAAAATTATTTTAAAGAATAAGACTTAGGACCTAAGATGAAATTTTGGAAGTAGCATAAATTTCATAAAGGAATATAATACACAGAAAATAATTTCTTCTTCAAAGTATCTGGAAATATTGACAAATGTATATCCTTTGTATTTTATTCCTTTGTACACCCATGATACGCAAACTTATGCAACTGAATATTTTGTCTGCATGTTTTAAAGTAAAACTGGGACTGTGGTCTGACCCTCTCATTCTTGTTGCACTTGAGCTATTTCTGCCCCCAAATTTTATGCCTGAGACTGATATTTGACATAATTGTGTATATGTAGAGAGATGCATTTTTGCGACATAAATTTGGTAAATACCAATTTCGCTACTTTTATTCCCGAGTGAAAATGTGGTGCCAATATATGTTTTAAATGTTTTGTGAGGTACTCAAATTACTTAGCAATTGCTTGATTTTTCAAATTGTAGGGATTTAACTCTCAGTAAGAATAAATGCTTTTCCAGCCACTGAAGATATTTAGATTTTAAATAATGAAGTGTTTGGATATCTTATGACATACAGAGTGATTATTGATATATACATTCAAACACCATAGTTTCCTTTGTTCTGTATTTTGGACTTTGGCAAATGGAAAAATTGCATGCACTACTGTGACTGTGTATTTAAATACATAAAAGTAAAACCATGGGTCGTGTATCTACATGTGTTGTAGATTGTTCCTCCTTTGTATAGATATGGATAAAATTAAATCATATAAACCGCTACATATGTAAGTTGGCTCCATGGTTTTAAAATTAATATTTTGCTCTTACATTCTCAGCCACATTAGACGTGTTCCAGAGGGACTCTTAATTTAATTTTTTCTTTAACTTTTAAACATTCATAGATCGGTTATTTGATATCAATCCTTTCTCGACATGGTTATTTAAATAAAGATGGAATAAAGAACTTTGATTTGTTTTATTATATACCTGCTGAAAATGACTTCATTCTCAAGACAGTAAGGTCAGAACATGTTAATTTCCTTGAATTCAAATGCACACAACCATTATTCTGAAATATAAATATGATGGAGTAACATGAACTTAATTGCAAAAACACTTCCTGGGGCATCTGTTTAATCCACAGCCAAATGATAAACAGCCCTCTCAGAAAGACCTGTCCCTTTGCCCAGTGGAGTTCATTAGCCACTCAGTTTTCACACCTTCCAAAACTCCTCCTTGTTTGTTCTTTAGAGGGAACCCAAGTATATATTCGTTTGATCTTTACAATAAGAAGACTGTAAGATGATTCAAGATAGTTCAAGGAGTAGTCTCAAAGATAAATTCAATTAGAACAATCAAAGAGTTTGCTTGAGTTCAAAATTGCAAATTTAACCTGCTTTCAAACAAAATATTCTGAGCCTTTACAAGCATGTCAATCTACAACTCTATACAATAAGTATATTAAAATCAATGCCTTAGTGTTAAAACCATTTATTTTTCTGATGACTTGCTGTGAAGATAGCAGAACATGTAAAACTGTCCCCAGAGCTGGGCAGTTTCACTCCTGCAAAGGTTATTGCAAACATTTTCCTTGGTTTCATTCTTTGTGGATTTACACCCTTCCCTCTCAAATTTTTGTTTTGGTGATGTTCAATTGGACAGGAATGTTAAACTGACCTTGATTTGATCTTAAGACTACTAAAAGATTATTCATGATGAAGGTCGACCTCAAAACTCAAGATCAAGGCATAACTGCTGAGTCTCACTGTTTTTCCATTGAAAACACAAATGTTTTACGCTCCAGCATTAAAATTTCCATTGACTATAATCTTCTCTTAGAATGTTTTCTCATAACTAAGCTATAATTTCCGAAGACTCCAGTAGAAAATTGAAATGTGGGATGGGTATGTCTTTTATCATTCTAAAAATACTGATTTTTTTCAGACAGATAGTTGAACATGGGAAATAAAGGACCTTGATAATAATTCAGCAGGGCATTTTATCAGATGCTTAAAGTGAGGCCTAATTATCAGTCTGTAAGCCTAAGGCCTATATGTTTGTGACCTTCTGTATTTATAACAAAGCAAGTACTTAGGTGCTCTAACAGAGGCAGTACTGAATGCCCTTGCAGTGCCAAACATGTGGTTAGCTTACAACAGGAGCTGATTTACACTGAAAGAAGGTCTGGTGTCATTGCTGCCTGTCCCAGATCAAATTTAGTATAAGAACAGGTACACTAATTCATCAGCACGAAAATGTGCCTCTGACAGGAAACCAGTTGTACAGCTACCTAAATGCAGGTGACAAGTGACCTTCTAGCAACCAAATATGTCCTGCTTAATCTCCACAACGTGTTCCAAAAATATACAGGTCTCCCTCCCATAAGATTATGTCCTACCTGTGTAAAATAACATCAGGCCTCAAAAAAATGTGACAATATGCGTGTGTTCAGGCACCTGAATTTCTCCATTTGACAGTGTTGTGGCTTTTGATGAACCACTAGCAGGTATTTTCCTACGTGTCCTTTGGACATAAGTATCTAATCAGACCTATTCAGAAGTGCAGCATGGAGTTTTTGGGGGCATGCTTTGTTTTAAATTATTATTCTAAATTATTCTTGAACATGGCAGGTTAAGTGGGCAACCCTGATAGTCAAACTTGAAAGCAAGATTTCTACTTGTAGTCCTTTGTTATACATACATATATATATATATACACATATATATCTCAACCTTTACTACATACTAGATTTCTAAAGCAGCTGTTCTCAGCAGGAGTCAGATGGAAGGATCACTGACCTCGTCTGCTCTGTCAGTTCCTGTGTTTTTATGTCCCATTGCTGAAGAGATGTAATGTAGGCTTAAATTGTAAAAATAAGATTACCCACAAATAACAAACTTATGCAGTATAGTTCCTCATTAAACTCCTTTTTATGCCAAAAGAGAGTAAAATTTGTATTGCCCAAAGTAATGTAAAAGTCACCTATCCTAGGCTACCTCACTTCCCACTGAGGCTTTATACAGCTGATTACCTTCTTTCCTTCAAACAGTTTATTGCAGTTATGGGAATGAGGCTGGACAAAATAATTATGAAAACTCAATCAAGGGTCAGTAACAATCAAAAAGCCTATCAAGAACAACTCTGGAATAAACTTGAAGGACAGCAAACAAAGGGTTTTAGTTGTTATTAGCTGGCTAAAAGCTGCTATTAGGAAAACAAAGGATGCCAGTTCTTCTATCAAAACCCAAAACTTTGATGAAGAATGTCCTGTCTATATCATCTTTAGAAAACATCATCATATCTCAGACCAAAATCTGTGTGTCAAATGGCTGTACTCATCAAGAAAAACAGGCTCAGACCCAAGGAAATGTTCATAAGACCTGGAAGCCCATGGCACCAATCTCATATGTGGATACAAAAGGAGCTGTGGTCATTTAGGGCAGAATGTAGGGCAATGTCCACTGCCTCCAAGCTCACAGTCTACATGAAGCTGCAAAGAAATGAACTTGTTTACTTTTCATAACTCATGCTTTCTTTAGCCTTTTCTATCTGTTATATCCAAAGGCTTAATTCACCAAGAATGTGCTGATAGGCCAGACCAAGTAATAAAACACACAAGCATGCAGATTCTTCCCACCCAATGATCAAGAGGAAATGTAATTAACAAATGCATTAGAGAAGCCAGAGTTGCTGTCATGAGGATGGTGCTTGCTCTCACTGTGAACAAGGCAAATCCCACAGACAGTATGATCTCAGGTCTGTGGCTTCACAAAGCCTCGTGGAGGGTGCCAGATGAAGTGTTAAATAACAGACTTATCCACAGGGACCTGGTGATGAACTAACCCCACAGGAAATTAAAAATGATGAATTAAGGCATGGGCCACTTACTTACGGCTTTAACCCTCAATTTGCAAGCTCATCTTTTAGAAATGATAAAGAAATTTCATTGTGTCGGTAAAACTAACTTCTGTGTAAATCCTTGCAGTTATGAAATACAAAAATATGCAGATCATACTTTGTAATCCTACCATTTGAATGCCTTTTACTTCCAGAGAATTCTTGCCTTGAAAAGTACACCTGGATTTACCTGATATGTGCACAGCCTTCGATAAATGACAGTATCTCATAGCTGACATTTCAGGAAATCCTGGTGCTTGCTCTTACAATACCCTGAGTATGTGTATTTCACAGAAGTATTTTTCACATTTTAAGTCTTCTATTTTTCTGTTCCAGGAAGACTTTTTCACCAGAATTTCCTGACATTTTAGTTTACAGTCATACTGATGGTATGAGAATAGTCTCAATAAGTTAAGTACTTGAGGCAATTTCAGATGAGGGAGCTCCTGTTCTGGACCATTTTCTGACTGCACCATTTTAGATTAGAGTGCTTTTTTTACTGTAATGTTTTAGGATTAGAAAGTACTAAGATTCACTTAGTGCCAATTTTGTAGGCTTTTCCAACAGGCTTTGCCTCTTAGTGTACATTACAAAAAGTCAGACCATGAAGTGACAGCTGTCATTTTAACCGAGCTGTTTCTATTCTCCTATGCTCAACAACAGCAGGATGAGTTCAGGACCAGAGTTCTCAACTCTACTTGCATTTGCTTTACTTACATTTACCTCCAAAATGGTCATAAAATATGATATTCTGTGAGATCCTTTCATTGACCCCACTTCATTTTTGCTACCTCATTTAATTTACACCATCTCTTCACATCTTAAATCGCTCCTGTCAGTTCTGTGACTTTTATATAGTTCTGACTGTTCCTGCAGAAATGTCAAAAAACCCCTCCTAACCATGTTAGCTGAAAAAATGGTTAGCTGAAAAAATGGTTAGCTTAGAGAATTTTTAACTTATTTTTATTTTTTAAGAACATGTGAGGAAACTATAAAGAAATGGAAATAAATATTTGGGCATGATTTACAGTATAAGGCTTAAAAAAGACCAAAGGATATCTATTTTTAAAATGAATGTTTCTGAAGTTGGAAACAAGCCTTCTGTCATTAGTGTGGAAATTACAACCCATATAAATGAACTATCAACCAATCAAGAAAATACTGTTCCCTTAGGGTACATAAAACCATATTTCACTTGGGGTTGGGTGTAATGAGCTCACTACTGTGTCTCTGACAAAGATCAGTGCTAAATGCTGGCAAGAAGTGTCCAACAGGCAGAAGAAACATTGCATGGTACTTCTCCCACTATGTCCTCCCAGCTTCTAGAAATCTGTGGTGCTGAGACTTCCTGAGTTCATAACAGCAGTTCTTTTGTAAACTAGGCCTTGATGGGCAGAAAGTAACTATATAATTTTTAGTCATTTTTGATCTTCAATTATTATGTCCTCACCTTCTCTCAGCAACTCATAATTCAAAGATTGCTCTCAAATCCCTCCCTTTATATTGCTTACATTTATTGAATTTTATCTGCCTTTTTAGCTGCCAGTTTTACCTCTTTCATTTGGGAAAATCTGTCTGCTCTTTCCCTGTTCTTTGCTTTCCACCGTTTTAGTAGCATTCTATCTCTGCTTGTCTTTTAAATTCATAAGAAAACTTACTTCTTTTTTTACCTGTGATAGCCTAATTTGTCTAGAGGTCTGTGGTAAGAAACCACCTGAGAACCTTCTGGAAACCAAAGTCAGCTTTATTAACATAATCTAATGTATGTGATTCTTTGCTTCCTCAAAGACCAAAAGCAGCTTTTCAAGCAACAAATTGCAAGTAATGTGTTGGCACTTTTCTGGTGAGTTAATGTTGCTACATGCATACCGTGTCTACCTTCATGACAGATTTTTTCCAGTTTTACAAGTACAGAAATAGGAGTTACTGGGCTATACTCTATACAGGTTCCTGTTTAAGAAGAACCCATTTTCTGTTTTATAGAAGTGGTGATTGAGTTGATAGACTGCATACATTTAATAGCTTGAGAATGTCATATTTCAGTCCTTTCAAAGATCTTGAATGGCTATTATCTTGGCCTTGAAACTCATCACTCTTCATTTAATGAACATTTTTCTAAGCTTCTGCTGCTTCTGCTCAAGATGACTCTGACTCATCCCACAAGAATAACGGTTCCAGACAGAAGCTTCTTCAGGTTCCTCATAGTCAGCAGAAATGCAAGGAATTAATCTTGCTCTTCTCTTACAGTCTTTTCTAAGTAGATCTTTCACATCTTGACTACTGGTTAATCCAGAAAACTGTCAGGTTTCTAGTTTCTGATATATTTGCTTTCTATTTTGCTTGATTAATAATTTTATGTCTACAATTGTTGATTCTAAAAATCTTGTTTAGTCTATATTACAATTGTTTTGCATTTAATTCTTCAGAGTTTATCTTCTCTGTTTTCCCTTTGGTTTTAATATTTTTATTTTTTGAAGAATAATTTTTTCATAGCCATTCCTCTACTGTTTACTAATTTTTTTGCTGTTCTTTTAAAGTACTTTTTTATATGAATTACACATTTAATTTGAACTCCTGATAGAATGTCTTCTAAAGATGTTCTCTTTCATCTGTAACATTTGGCTGACTTCCCTGTTTAAAAAAAAAATTTAAAAAAACAATTAAAAAAAATCTGTGGTTCTTAATTTCTTTTTTTTTCAACTTTTTTTTTTTTTGTAATTTAAACTTATTAGATTTCTGTGGGTTATAAAGTTGAAGGAAATTTGCTTTCACAGAGAAGCTACCATCAAAATGTCTTGTTCCAACTGTATTGGTGTATCCTTATTATTAATTACCATCACAAAAATTACTTGGAAGAGTGATGTCTGTCAAAAGTGTCTAGCAGAACACACATCATTTGGCTGGAAAAGTCTGTCTAGGTGTGATTTGCAAAACATCTGCCAGTAAGAGACTATCCCTGTGAGCAAGTTATTACTTTCCATGCAAATACCAGCCCCAAAGTGTTTCACGAGGTAGTCTCATAACAAATATACTGCAATAACATAATCTTGAGTGACAATGGGTGGCAATCTCTGTATCTAAGAAGAAAAGTGATCTTGCCAGTCCGCAGCATTGATAAAACCTGGTTGAGTTCTGAGTGTGAATTGTCATCAGGCACAAACCGGGTGCTACTCCAAACTGTGAACAATCATAGCCATGAAAGGCTTTGCTCTCTCACCAGAGAGGCTGAGGCTACTTCTGCTATCTCTGACATCAATTTCTCCCAACTTTTCTTCCTCCTTAAGTCAGAGCTAAGTCAGATATGGTGAAATTTAGGGTTGAATGTCTTATCAGCGTATCACTGTAGGAAACATTTGAGTACACGTGTTGCATGTCTGACTAAATTGCTTTTAGGATTCAATTGGGTAAGAAATTCAATAAAAGAAAGGGACAAACTTGCTCAGGTTCATTGCCCATAAGTTTTTGTGCCTATTGGGTTTTGCCCACTACCTACAGAGATCATTTTTATGACAGCTTCAGGGTCTAGTATCTGTGTCAAAGTTGATAAATCAAATTCAAAAATAGGAAAACTGCTTGAGGAGCACAGTGGATTAGTTCACCCTGGCAACTTTTGTGTTTTGGGAGTAGGGGGTAAGAAGAGTAGAAATTTTAAATTTTAACAATGAGCACAACCATAGGACATGACGGAAATAAAATAGTGCAAACTTTGCCCATATAAATTCCTAAATTATTTTATATGACAAATTTGTATCACTTTTTTGTCTGCTTATACAACTCCCACAGAAAGTTGTCAACCCAAGATATGTAGGCTTTTTCACCTTCTTTTCCAGCATCACCAAATTCTTTCTTTCTATCCTGCATATAAGCACACTTCTCACTGTTTCTAGTTGGACTTGACCAACCTGCTTCTCATTCAGGATTGTCTACCAACACATTTCTTGAAGACTCCTTCTAGTGATCTTTATGCATAGCAGTTTTTGGGACCAGTACCTATTCACAGCCTCTCTGGTCTTCCTTTTGTCTGTCCTGCCATCCATTGGCTTAGGGATTTCCATTCTTCCCTGGCTTTCTCTCTAACTGTCCGTGTCTTATTTAGAGGCGTCTTAATTTTCCTGCTACTCCTGCTGATGGTGGTCCTAAATCCTTGGTCCAAGTTCTGTATATTTTCTTTAAATTACTATCCAGTGAGATAGGTCTGAATTGTGAAGGATCATTATAGAAATCTACAGACTCATATGAAGTAAGAAAGTCTATGAAGATAAAATGTCAGGAATTCCTTTTAAAATTAACCCTGCCTGTCCAACTCAGTACAGCACTGTAACCCTAAGGCAAGCTTCTGAGCTTCTGCACTGTTGCTGGATAAATACTGAAAATATGTAGCTCTCTATGTCCTATCCTCTTGCCTACAGATTTCCTCCTCTTCCTTACATATAAAGTATGCTGAGTAACAAAAGATATTTCTCATTCAGTTTGTCCACTGAGGACCCTCTTCATGTGTTTTCAATATAGCACATAACAGATTACGCTACTCCCAAAAAGGATAAAAGGTTTTATAAGGTACAATATATTTATATTTATAGAAAGAACTAAAATCACTTGCATTATGCTTTTTTTTTTTTTTTTTTTTTTTTTTTTTTTTTTTTTGTGCTAAATGAGATAAAATATTGGAGAAAAATAAATATATGTTCCTTTGAATCCTTCAAAACCCCTGTGGGACACTCAGAAATTTATTTGCAAATAGAAAACACACGTATTGTCAAGTAGTGCCAGACAAGTTTGCCTACAAAGACTTTGGAGCATATCAAATGTTCATGTTTATAGCAAACATAATGCTCTTCCAATAGTGAATCTATCCAGGCATGCAAGTGTCATTTACTTTTAAAGCCCACAAGATCTGAAATATTACAGCTCTAAAGTGTCAGACTTTTTAAAAAGCAGACCCTGTCTTTGGCTCTGGTGATGCAAGGACAGCTAGAAGACCATGAGTAACTCTACCAGGGGAGGTCTGGGAGGCAGAGAGGACCAGAAACAATTTCCCAAGGGACAATTTTTATGTGCCCATCCTGCTCCCAAGGTCTGGCAGAGTTTAGTAGTATGGAAATGGCCAGACTGCTCTGTGGCCTCCCAGTCACTTGGTTTACTGCCAGAGATGTCATCAGTGGTCCTGCACTGATGGTCAGTGTGCTGCCCATGCCAGCAGCTCCCTCAGGGCCGTGAGGAGGGACCAGGAGCGGCCAGGGCTGGCAGGATCGAGCCTGGGCACCAGTGTTGGCTCCCACTCACCCAGCCAGGAGCAGGACAACTGAGGGGATGAGGGCAGGCCAGGATGGGACATGGCAGGGTCCATGGCTGGTTAGGCCAGGACTGTGGGAAGCTGGAGACTGGCCCTGCTGCCGCATCACTGAGGCAAGGGCTGATGGCCCCTGGGGTGTGAAATGGATTCCAGAACCATGGCTAGGGCAGGTGCGAGATGCCAAATGGATGGGCAGGGACAATTAGGGGTGTGAGTGCCCTCATGACCATAATACTGCAGATTTGCTCCCCTTCTTTTAATGATTTAATTCTCTTGTGCACTGTAAAATAGTCAGCTTTCTTAGTATAGAAGAGAGGTTGCTTAAAATAATCAGCACACAACTTTAAATGCCAAAAATGCAGCTAGAACAAATGCCCTGAGGTTATAGCAGCCATCTCTTCTCCTGCTCCAGCCCCGCAGCAGGTGCCTGTCATCCTGCCCATCTCACCGCCCACTGTGGACAGACACCATGGGGCTCCGAGGACAATGGGCAGAGTATTCTTCTGCTGCTTTCTGAGCAGCTCCTGAACAGAGGGAGAATATAATCAAAGCATGCTGTAGAGACACTCTCAAAACCCAGAAAACTGCTTCTGCCTATAGGGAAATATTGTATTAGATAAAGGATTTGCTT
>VZRN01002074.1:2128051-2161939 GCA_013397935.1 Dasyornis broadbenti
AAAAAAAAAAAAAAAATTCAACAGATCTCCTTTCTCCTCATATCTCTGCAGGTGTTCAAAGAATTCAAGTTATTTTATTCCAGATATTAGTGTTGCCAACTAATTGTTTTTATAACAATAGCTTATACAGAGCGTGGGAAACCAGGCTTTTATGTTTTCACTGCCTGTGTCCTGATTCAGGACTCAGCGCAGAGATCCAAGATGTGCAATAAAACTCTGGTATCATGACTAAACTACAACCTCTGTAACACATGATAATGCATAACATAGAGATTAATTTAATATCTCATGTTTTTACTGATGGGGACCATGGAGATAAAGGTTTAAAAGAAGAAAATACGTTTAAAGAACAGAGTTTTCTGCTCTGATCATTTATTGCTTAATGGTCCACATGTTGATTGTCATCTGAAAGTGCTTATAAACTCTCCAAAACTAATAGACCTGGATGCAGTTAACCTCCAACTACAAAACCAGGACAGTTTTTCTAATTTGTTGGAATTGCAGAAAAGATGGATGAAATAGCTTCTCCAGTCTTGTGTTTCTCTTTCTTGGAAATCAGTGAGAGTCTTGCATTAGAATCTGTGACCTCTGGAGCAATGTCCAAAGATGACATTTTTACAAATCATCCTAAGTGAACTGAATCATGACTCTTGACCAGAATACCACTGAGACCAGGAGGATTTAAAATTTGGTTTTGTGTCGAATCTTAGCTTGTGTCTCATCATATATCCCATCATAAAAATGTACCTTTATTAGTAAAGGATTTGTATTAGTTACTTCTGGAAAAAAAAAAACAAAATTTTCCTTCACTTAGTAGAATTGGTATTATGATTTTATGCATTATACCAAATTGAGAAGGTGTCACTGATTTAAAACCTTTTGTTCTCCTAAACTTGTAATCTTTCTTTTTAAGCATCAATGAAAATTATGACAACTGAAATATGCTTTTCAAAATGTTCTCAGTTTTATAGGTCAGAAGATGTTATTGGAAATATAGTTTTAGCAGAACTTACATTTTATGACATATTTTGCTCATAAATATTGCTGAGAATTTTCTTGAGCAGATAAGTAATAGGAGTGTTTTTTTTTTTGTTCACTGATATTTTTTAATACACCCTCTCTCTAGGAATCAGATAACTTGAAAGGCCATTACAGAATGGGACCCTCAGTTTTTAAAAAGCAGAAAAAATATGACACTATAAAACCAAAAATGTTTAATTTGATAGACAAAACTTTCATTTACATTTTCAATTCTTAACTCTTGTGTAATCTACATGAAAAACAACAGCAAATAGCAAGCTTTTGTTTAAATATTTGCAAACTGGAGAGCTGAAAATATCTTATAGCTTAAATTCATGTCATAAATTCAAAGAATAGACTCCAATATGTAAATCAAAAATAATCAGAAAATCTTCAGCTCTTTTCCATATTTGTTCAATATGTTTTTTGTAGGTGTCACTGGTAGGCAAAGATATATGATCTGGTAAAAAATCTTTCCTAGATATTAATATGGCATTTACGTACATAACACCTTTTAAAAAAACAATACAAAATTAATATGGATTTATGAAGGTAGTTAATAATACAGATCAACTTGTTTTCTTTTCTGAAGGCCACAAAAATCTCAGAAATCAGGCAATACCATCCTAATATGACAAGATAATCAGTTCCAGTCCTATACAATCATTTGTTCTGTTCGGTTTATAAGAATAAATCTCATAAGACAAGGGAGTGCATATTTTTGAAACTTATTCCTGATGAAATGGGCCTTGCACTCCTTTCCTATTCATTAATATAAGTGAGCTTTCCAAATTAATTTTCAGTTTTGGCAGCTAGGAATGGACAGATTGCTTTGTGGCAGAGAGTGTTTCTGAAAAACAATGGGAAAACATGGACAAGAAGACACTAATATCAAATTCGGAATACGAAATAGCAACTAGAGGTCTCAAGTCTGGAGAGGCTTAGCTGATTATGTTGATTAAAACACCTCTAACAAAACCACTGTCTCTGATGCATATGGATCTTTGCTCCTTTGGGAGTATCTGACTTTCAGAAGAATACCATAGCAAGTGAAAACTCCTAATTAATTCTTCTCCTTATATTCATATTATAAGCTCTCTTATACTTCTGATAGAATTTTCCTAATTATTTCCCACAGCTACCCTATTGTTACTTCTTCAGCGAAATATCTTTCTTTTATTGTTTGCTAACAGGGCATTTCCTGCATGCACATTATAAAAGATCAGATGAAATTATGTATCCTGCACAGAGCACTCATCTGATTTGTTAGACTGAGCATGGATAAAGTTCAGTACAAACAAAGACTTTAAAATTGAAATAGCTAAGATGCCATTGGGAAACTCTTGGCCATCAGTGGAAAAATTTTAGATGCCAAAAGTGTATCTGTTCATCTTGCAACACACAAACATGAAGCTGGAGCAGTATGGAATATTTTCATTCTAATCTTTAAAATCAGATCAGTTCAATGGTTGAGTGGATTGTTCTCTGACTGGACAATAGAAAACAGGTTATTTGTTGTGGGACTTTTTTCCTCAATTCACCCTGATAAGTCAGTGATCCAAAATCATATTTCCCATGTGGGACCAAGAAATCTGCAGGTAAGTTATGCAGAACAGATGAAGTATACTCTGCTCTCAGTCCCTTGCTTTGTATTTATTTTTCTATGTGATTGAAAGCTGAAAAGAAACAATTTTTTGAAATTATGGTAAATCTACTTCTTAGTATGATAACATGCAACAGTTATTTTTATGACTAGCCGATGATTTGGACATGTCTATCAACTTTGTTTAATAAATTTCTACATTACTTTAATATACAAGAAATAGTAACCTCTAAAGTAGAAGAATTTGACAGACTCATTTAAGGCCCAAGCTCCAACTGATCAGTGCACTGGACAGTATATTTTGTAGTCATACACAAAAAGTAAATTATAGAGAGACCCTATAAATATCACATCTATAAAAATCATTCCAACAATTGGTGCCATCCTAGGATTTTACCTGGAAATATTGTAGCACATTGGCCTAAAAAACTGCTTAGGGTAGAAGACATTTCATTACTGGTTTTATGAAAAGTTTCAATAAAAATATTGTGGCTTTCTGTTTAAACATCTCATGCAGAGCAGTGAAACCAAAGACAACAATGCTGAGTTCCCGGTGAGAGGCAGGAAGATAAAAATCAACATTAAATAGAATTGGAAGAAAAGTGGTTTTATTGTTCAGACAGACATAAAATGTAAACAAATAGTTCAAATACCGGAGGGCATATTGGATCGTAGAAAACGGTTTTAATCAACATTTTTCAGGACTGATTAACACAATGGTCTTTTAACGTACTTTTTACAGTGTTTCTTTTAACAACCATTAACCTCTCAGGGTTAAGAAATCTCTGTATCAAATGTCAGTTTTGTGTTGTGGAAGACAATGGGGCTGATGCAGTCCCATAAAGATTTTACCTCCCAACCTTTAAAACAGTGATTTAATTTTCTCAGGCAAACCTTAAAGTTATGTCTTGGCATTAGAGAGTAGTAGAGATCTACACCATCCTAGAAAGCTGGTACCTGGAGGTACACATTCCTTGTTAAATAGTAGAAAAAATTATGTGAAATTAATCATCTTTGCCTATAATATTCACATGACAAAACACCATAATTTTTCAAATGTCTGTGCCATGGTGTTTAGAAAATAACAAGATTTTAGAGACTCTTCATGATGACAAAATGTGACAGAAAACTTGTTCTACTGTCTAACAAATTATTTACTTCCAGGTTCTGTTGGACACAGACCCAGTTTCAGTGGATTTCAGCGGAAGTGTAGTCAGTGGATATGGCAGCTCTGACAGAATGCTTCTTGACAGGAAGTACCAGTTTTGAGGGCCTGATATTTGTTAGTATTAGGGACACTCATCTCTAGATTTAGACATGAGGTTTAATCTAAAGTGTTTGTCCTTAGACCTTCCTATCCTGTGACTGGGTGAGTTTGTAGCCTGTCCCCTTCTGATGCAGGTGATTCTTATACAGTAAAACAGCTTCATCAGAAAGGAGTATAAAAGTTACGCCATTGTACAACCAAGTGCTTGTCATCTTGCACAGCTCTCAGGGAGGCAGAGAATAGCTCAACGTCTCTTTGAAACAGGTGAAGTGGAGGACATACCATTCACTTTTGAGGTGAGTGCTTCCAGGTAGCTTGAAACCTTCAGCTCTGTGGTTCTAATGAAAGACTCCAGCATGCCTGAGGTACTTCATGCAGAAATTGCATCTTCTCCTCTCCTCAGCAGAATCTGATACCTCTTTACTTGCCATACTTCTTGCTCTGCTTACGGTTCTGCCACCAGAATGATAAGCAGGCAAAGTCTTACTATACCCATTCTATCCCTTCCTACCTGTTCCCAAACAACCTCGTTTAGTACACTTGTGTATTATCAGCTTTTATTTTTATTTCATTCTGAAGCTATGCTGCATCACTCCAGAACAATGAAACTCTCCTGGAACTGGGAGCAGTGGGGGCTGATATCCATTGTCATCTCACCTAGTTGTTATCTCTACAAAAGAGCTGTGCTATGTAAGCAGTACCTTGTTCAGGTACTAAAATAGCAAAATTCCTGTCTGCCCCACTGGGCTACTCTGCACTTTACATATTATCTTTATATATTTTAACTCAGAAAACCCTGATTCAATCTCAGCAGAAATCTGGTCAACTCTTGTCATTCTGAAAATGAAGATAATAAATAATCCTTTATATATGCAAGTTTTTTGGTGCTTTTCACTAGGTACAGGCAATGAGAGGTAGACACTGAGCCTACCTGGTTTCTTTACTTCAAATAAGAAAACTAAGCAGAAGGTACTGATATTCTTTTGCTTTTTAATGTCTGCTACTGCAAGAAAATGAGTGGATAGCAGGTTGTTCCTGATGCTAATGAACTCAAGAACAATCAGGAACAACCTACACTAATAAGTTTTAATGTGCCTAGAAAAGCTTCCCTGAATTAAAATATCACTCGAGCATGAAATACTAAATTCTGCGACAGAAATCTGTCCTCTACCTGTGAACATTTTCTCTGTACAATTTCCTTTATTTGAAGTTACAACACACCAGAGGCTGCTCCTAGTAGGAAATGTGCACATCACCCTGGTTTGGAAGTTTATATGGCTTCCACTAGCAGAAATACTGGTGATTCCATGTGTGCTGGTCTCACTGCTGTGTAACTCTCATTGTCTTTTTTAGAACACACGTAGCTGTATTTACTGACAACAGCTGTGACAGTGATTTAAATACATACATATTAAGTTATCTGTGGCCTGTTTACAAATTTTTGGTACTACCTTTACATTCTAAGTGCATACAGTAGGGATATAAGCTGTGATGTTTTAGTAACCCTTTGGACTACAAAAAATGTATATTCTGGTTATCAAAAAACCACAGTGTTGGATATATTTGAAATTATGGATCTTTCTTTCCTTGACTGAAGATAGAACATATAAGCCCTTGTACACGAATCTTGAGCCTTTTCATGTTTAAAAAAGTCAACTTGAATTATTTAGTGTACAACATTAACATTTTCTACTGATAAAAGCCAAGAAAACAGACAGAAAATAATTCTACAGGGTTTTGTTTTTTTTTTTCTCACTGCGAAGCTCTAAATAGAACTGCATAATCATAGAATAGCTAAGGTTGTAAACCCCTCTGGAGACAGTCTATTCAAACCCTTTTCTCAGAGTAAGGTCCCCTAGACCAAGTTTCTCAGGCCGTGTCTAGTCAGGTTTTAGATAACTGAGGATGGAGACACCACAACCTTTCTTGGCAATCTGTTCTAGTGGTTGACATAGCATAGAAGTTTTTTCTTCTGTTTTTTACTTCTGTGACCTTCTCTGGTCTCTTTCCAGTATGTCCATGTCACTTTTGCCACAAGGATGCATTGCTGGCTCATGATCAACTTGTTGTCCACTAGGACCCTTGGGGCCTTTTCTGCAAAGCTGTTGTCCAGTCTTTCTGTCTACAGACCACTGTCACATGAGGTTATTCCTCCCCAGGTGCAGGACTTTGCACATCCCATTGTTGAATTGCATGAGATCCCTACCGGTCCATTTCTCCAACATGTTTGAGATTCCTCTGAAGTGCAGACCTGCCCTCCTGTGCATTGACTATTTCCCCCATTTGATATAACCTGTGACTGTTTTGAGGGTACATATCAAGGGATATGCAGATACTACAAGAAGCCACTCCCTTTCTTGGGAGTCTAGTTTTATATTGTGTTTAGTCACCAAGGGCCACAGGCAACACAGGCAAGTCATAATATTAAGTGGGTCATAAAGAAGCATAGGTGGGCAGGTCTTAATCACTTTTGTCACTTCCCTGCTTAATCTTCCTCACGAGATAAGCATTAGAGATTTTGCCCCTGCACATGCCAACAATGTTCTGGTGCTGACAGTGAGATTGCAGACTCAGCACACAAGCTTGATTGGTATCAACAAACTACATGCTCCTCTGCCACATCCCTGGTAGGATTTGATCCAACATAGTCTTCCGAAGGAGGCTCCCTAAAGATACCAATTCTTCTATTCATATGAGCATATCAGAAGAAGAAGACAGCAATGTTACCAGCCTTGCTTATACTAAAATGGTCAGGCCAGTCATGTCTGAGAGAGGGTCTGAGAGTCTGCACCCACATTACCCCTAAGGCACCAAGTCCATCTCAAGATGAGTGTTGAATCTCACCTATAATTCAGAAACAAGCCTTCAAAAGTCAGTGAGTTGGACACAAAGGAAAACAAAACAGTGATTTCTTCTTTGCCAAAGCAAATGAGATTGTGAAAGTCACTCTGGAGGCAACTGAAGTTTCTAAACCCAGGCTAACCAGGAAGGTTTGTAAGTATTGTACAGCGTGAATTCTGGCCGTAGCTAGAGAAATGTGACTACTCTATGCTGCTACCCCAGACTGTAGAGAATCTGTTGGACTCCCTAGTGCATGATTCTCTATGGAAGGAGGAAAACAACTCTTTACACTACTCAGATCTAAATGTGATGGAGGAGTGTGGGCTTTTAAGTCAGAAGAAAGAGTCATCAAAGGAGAACATCTGGCTAGGGAACCAACAGGACAAGGAAAAAAATATCCAAAATAATCAGCTCAGAGTTTTGTTTGTATTGAACCCAGTGATTTTCTTGTTTTTTTTCTCATAGCC
This sequence comes from Dasyornis broadbenti, assembly GCA_013397935.1. NCBI lineage: Eukaryota > Metazoa > Chordata > Aves > Passeriformes > Dasyornithidae > Dasyornis > Dasyornis broadbenti. The sequence goes on from VZRN01002074.1 coordinate 2,135,250, forward strand.
TTATAACCAGAATTTCTGAACTGTACATTAGAATCACAGTTAGCATAACAGGAGGGAAAAACTAAATCCTGAAAATTATTATCAGCAGACATATGGGGAAAAAAATAACAAAGAAACAATAACCATAGACAGTGGAAATAGATCCACTCATATGACATGTATATGCATATTAGGTTGATTTTTATATCCCCAACTCATACTTAAGACCCAGAAAAGAAAAAAAAAAAGGATAATAAATCTCAGGGGTTTTATGCCTGGAACACCTGAAGTACCTACACGAAGGCAACAAGTAAGCCCAGAAATCCACTGAAGTTGTTAAAGAAATTATGTAATTGCCATTTAGGGGTCAGTCATCTGTGAAAGAAAAAAAAAAGAAGAAAAAAGCTGAGCATGGCAAAAGACAATGAAACGAAAAATAACAGAATTAAAGTGTTACTCTCCCATGCTACAGGGACCAGGCAATTCTTTTTACTCTCCGAAAAAGAGGGGTTCAAAGGTCAGCTGGTGTTAAACCTGAACACTAATGATCTTACTGCTTATTCCATGGGGTCTAATGACTGGGAAAGAGGCCAGGGCATCTTAGCTAATAAAATATCTCAATTAGCTGCAAACTCTTTGCCAAGTTGCTCAGACACATAATATGGCTCTCCTATCTCATTCAGCCAAATGCTTTTTGGAATTCAACAAATGGGACTAGACAGTGGCAAGCAACAATGGCAGAAAATTTTTCTTTTCTAAGGAGGAAAGGTTTTCCTCTACAAAGGCTTCCACAAGGTACTGATCACAAATATATAATTTAAATTTAGACAATTTTGTTTTATTGTAGGCCAAACACCCTCCAATCATTGAATCTCTTTGATGCTTCTAACTGTAATGTTTATCCGACATCTTGATGCTTCAAATCCTGGGTCTGTTTCATTATTAAAAAGCCTAGTTTCTTCCATGTCCTCAAGTAAATCCAAATTTGATTCTTTTATATTGTGTCTTACTCTATAGCTACAAAACTATAGTCTCTTTTATACTCATCTTCTCCTTCTCTAGTTCTAAAACAAGTATCTGTCTGATTGTGTCTTCACAAAAGATTTTGGATTTATTAAAACACTGTACTTTGGAAAAATAAAAATTCTTCCACATCTAACGAAAAAATATTTTCATACATGTACTGTTCATCCCACTCCCAGACATAATTCTACTATGCCTTGAATAACTGATGGTTATCTTCAAATATTTCCTTAGATCAGCTTTATAAATATCTTGTAATAGTTTATTATAGGTCATATGTTTCAAAATTTCTCACAGAACATAAAAAAAAGGTATCAAAAGTCTTACTAAAGTTATCTCGTGTCTAAATTATTGATCTGATGGGTCAAACCCTTTAAAAGAAGGAATTTAAAGTAATCTAACCTTATTTGCTCCTGAGAAATATAGGTCTGCTGTTTCTCCATATCTTTAAACATTTACAAATTGGTTGTTTAATGGCATGTTTCAATATCTTCCTAGGTACTATCATTAGTCTGACTAATATGCTGGTTCTTTATTCTTCCTTTTTAACCCACAAGACCTAAATTTGCTTTCTTCAGTCCCCTGGACTGTAACCTGCATTGAAATTCAGTCTTCAATCCGAGACGACCCTGAAGGATTTCAGATCATTTAACTAGTGTCTTCATTAACTGATTTTTTCTATGCAAAGTTATACTGGATAGTTGTATCCTTCTTTACGTTGAGAAGGTGGCTTTTCTGGCCCTTGGGTTGATGTTACAAAAGAGATAGTTTTGATATAGCTTTGCTTATTTATTTGAAGGGGGCCCTGGGACCAGTTACATTTACTTCTTTTGAAACTGAAGACAAAGTATCATGGAGGCCATCTGTAGATTAGCCTTAATCTCAGTACCATCTTCCTTATATATATGAAATCACTTGTGCTTTATTAATTTGTTGGGGTTTTTTTGTGGACAAAGACTTTTTAAATTGATTTTGATGTTCTCCATAACAGGTAACTCTTTATGTGGGTGCATTTCCTCTGTGCCAAGTCCTCTCCTGAATGATAATTTTTTATTATTATTTTGTTGTGAAGATCTTATTTAAAGGAATCTCTATGACAATCTCTATCATTCATTTAATTTAAGTGCACTAATGTCCATATCTGAGGCTGTTTGTTATGAGTTCTTGACAAATTATGAGAGGTACTCTATCTAGCAAGCAACACCTTACTAGTCCCCCAACCTTTTCTTCCCAATCCCTACAATTTTTGTCTTTGTTCTTTGTTGCCTGCAATGGATTTGTCTTGGATCCAGCTGGATCCAGTTTGGCTCTGTCAGATGTAGGGGAAGTTTTAGCAGCTTCTCACAAAGGTACATGCGTGTGAATGTGAAATGAACACACACACATTTTTCTTTCCACTGAGTGTGTCAGGTGACCCCTTATAGTGGAATTTTTCCCCTCTAGTAGGAGTTTCTCCTCAAAATTGCTGCAGTTATGTTTGAAGTTGATCATGCAGTGGGAGAATAGAGCTGAGATCTTTTGGGTTGTTTTGTTTGGCAGAGGTAAACCTTCCACATAGGCTAGAACATGCTGAATGGCTACAAAAATGCAGGGAAACATTTTTGAAGTAGAGATAAAAGAAAGCTATAGCACTGATATCAAGATCTGCATTCCATTTTCATCTAGACCCTCACCTCCATTTGCTACAAATATGCAAGGTTGTTTAGATGTAGAGTTTGGTTTTGGTGGGTCTGGGTTTTACAAGGTAGATGTGTGACTGGAACTGCAACTCTCTTTGAAAATTAACTTATACTGGGAGCTCATATATGGCCCTACAAACACATTATTTGCTTTCAAGACGGCTCACCTGCAGACCAAAAATATTATTATTGCAAATATTATTGTTACAAGGTAGAGTGAAGAAATATGCAATAACCAGAGTTCATAAAGAAGTCTATACTAGGTAAATCTGTGAGAGGTGAGCAGTGTCTTGACTTGTCTCAGCTTCGGAGCGATTTTATTCACTGTTTTAAGTGGGCTGTTATAAGTGCATATAATGGACTCATGAGTTTATTTAGCCCCAAAGTGTATAGAGAGATGTAAAAAGGCAGAAAGCTTTGTAATACAAAATGCACACTGCTGTTTCTAGCCAGCATGCATTATAAGACCTTTTAAAATATTTTGCAATTGTTTTATGTCTTTCCATTCCCAGGCTATGCCATCAATTAAGTTTATGTAAGTAAATGAAATTATGTTAGTGCTGAAGTAGTAAGGACTATATTTGAATCCTAGCCTTTTCACGGCCTTTGAAGATATTTGTGTACAAAACTATTCCTTCATGTGCATATGGCTACAGATTTGACTGACTCCACACCTGTGCAAACATGTGGTATTATGTGTGGGGATTATCTAGTGAGTGTTTGAGTGCCAGATCTCCCACTTGTGTACTGGTAGTGTTGAAGAGCAAGTCAAGTGTGGCTGCAAGTGTTTGCACTGCTGGATATGGCAAGGTATAATTGTCAGTGCAACTTCACAAGAACATGAAGGAACTGGCAGGTTGAATATCTGGGCGGTGGGCCTGAGTGGCAATGGCTGCGCTGGTATGGACACCTCAGCTCACAGTGGAACTCTTAAACACACACTGGTTTATTGTGTATCTACACCTAAAAGTACCTCACCCGTGTCAAATTTGAGTTCTGGGAAGTCACAGTCTAGGTGCCTGGAAGGCTAGGCAGTGAGCAGGAACAGCTCTCTGTCTCCCCTGAAGCCTGAAGTATGCCCTCTGCATGAACAAGATCCATGCTGTAAAGCAGATACAGGAAAAAGAAAAAAAAAAAAAACAGAGAAAAAAAACCACCACCAACCCCCCCACCCAACAAACTAACAAAAAAGAACCTACCCCCCAATGTGTTTTTCTTCATCTGTTTACTCATCCCACACACCTTCATAAATTCCTAGACTTGCTTCCAGAAAGTTTCCAGAACTTATCTTTTTCTGCCTTTTCCACTCTCTTCAGTGTTTTGTGGTTTTGCTCTCCTCATTCAGCTGCTTGGAACCATTTTAAACAGTATAGAGAGCAATTGTAAAAAAGATAATTTTTTCCAAAGGAAAAGAACACCTGCGGATGAGGGGTGGCTACTGGCCAGAGCTTTCTTTCAAGACTCTGTTTAATAATGAGGATTGAGTTAGCAGTGAGCTGTGACTTCAGCAGAGTCGCTTTTAAAATAGAAATGTTGATCAGTGTATAAGCTGGGACACGAAGTGTATTGTCAGACTCAGTATGCAGTGTCTGAAGAGTGTTAACGAAAGAATCCAATTAGTTTAAGACTAAGTGAATAATAAGTTGAAATACCATTATTCCTTGACTGAGGGAAAAGACACTATTGCAGAAACTTACCCTGCTTGACAATGGTGAGCTTAGGAGGTGTAGGTCACATTCTTGTAGAAACAGGCAATGACAGTTCTAATAAAAGTTTCTGTGTTTGGAAAGCAATCTAGGAAAAAGAAAATACTCTATGGAAAACACAATAAGAAACAATTATACCACTTTTCTTAAGCCTATTCAGGCTTCTGGAAATGTCTAACACATTAGAAGGTTGCTTGGAAAACATGGTCTACCACAACACTGTCACTCTGCATTGCTGCCTTACCTCACTTGCACTGACAGCTTCTTGTTGGCCTCTTCTGACTGGGGTCACTGCAATCCCATCCCTTTGTGTGGGAGGCGACGTCTCCTTGCACAGTGTTGATGGGGTAGTTAAGGTCCCTTTAGATCTGCCATGTGGTCATTCAGAAAACTTTTTTTTCTTTATATGTGAGCACCCTGTACTTTCTGTACTAATTCCCATCTTCCTTGTTGAAGGACCAGCATGCCATAAAGTATGACATTTATCACACTTTAGGTAAGCCCAGCCTACCGCATTTTTTAACCTGTGGACTGGCAAAGAGAGATCTTTCTCAGAGCAGTGGGCTTAGGAGTAAAGAGCTCTCTGAAGAAATGAGAAGGGTCATTGCACAGAGTGACAGGGGGCAGTTAGGCACACTGTGACTCCCAGCTAGTGTGTTTTGTTTTTCATTAAGGTGTTCTTACAGTTTAAAGTTATTTTCTGCTGTTTTCTCACTTGCAAATAATTCGCTGAAATGCAAACACACCCCAACTCTTGCAATTTCTCCATATTGTTTAAGCAAATTACTTTAATGAAAACTGTTAACCAGTGTCATGATTACATTTTTAGTCAGCTTAAAATTCACATAAATTAGATTGCTGTAATAATCTGTTTCAGGCAGAAAACTTAAGGTCTGTAAATAATTAACTCAAAAGTTATCTACTTAACATACATACTAAATCAGTAGGAGACAAAATATATTTATACATATTTATCAAAAAAAGTCAAGCACCTTTTTGAATGAGTAATAGTCAAACATACAATTTGGTCACAGGTTTTCTAAACCTGTATCTAAGTGAATTTTCAGCAAATGCATTTTAAACTTCTAATGTTGAATGCCATTTATCATAGATATCTGAAGAATGTTGATTTTGTAAGGCTTGCATCTTGTTGAATTAACTCTGATTCTGGCACTTACTGAACACAAAGGGCTTTCTGCCAAACCTCATCCAATTTGGTGACACCAGCAGACATGATAAATCCCATAACTGTACCGTCTCCTTTCCTCTTCTCTATTTTTATAGGAATCTGTAATAGTCAATGGCAACATTCTTTTTGTTTGAGCCAGTTTTAACACTTGAACTTTGAATTACTAAGATTGCAGGAATTTTTGTTTGGTTTCAAACTGATGATCTCTTTATTATTCCTTTGCCTCCTAACTTGTAAAGAATGAAACAGATGTGTATTTATGAGACAACTTCTTAGAACAAATTAAGGACTGGCTTCCAAAAGTTATGAGCAGCTTTAATTTCTTGTCTAGACATATTTTTAAATTGGAAAAGAGAAAAAGAATGTTTATTGTTTTTATAGTATGACAATGTTTTGATTAATGTTGTATTAAAAAACCAAACAAAACAGAAACCCACCTACTTGAGGCAAGCAAAGTTGTGTTCTTCAATACAAGATTTTTTTATCTGATATTTATGTGAGGTTCACACACTGCTGACTGAGTGATCCCATCAGAGATCTATCCTGGTGAAACAAACCAGAAGGGAACAGTCAATATTTTTGTCAATGCATGCACTTAAAAGTTGCTGTCTGAAGTTTAACATCTCCCTTGCATGAAAGAATTTTACTGGAGAAAATTTGATATCCAGATTTCTCCTGAAATTTTTTTCCATGTACATTGACTCTCAATTAATTTCCACTGTCTCTCGTCATGTATAGAAAGGAGCTCAGTTCAGGCTGTTTTCCTGGACATGGTGTTTCGCTTCAACTGGTACTTTAAAAACCAAACAAGAAAAATACACTGAGACATGATGAGAAAATCTCCAAAGACTTAGAACATGGGTTCCAAAAGTATGGTCCAGATGTAAATTGTCACAGACATATAGACCTTAATGGAATTGTTCTGATACACGCCAGCTGAAGGTCTAACCCAGAATGTTCATGGGAAGACTTAAATGTGTGAAGCTGGGCGTCCGATTGAGAATAAATTAACTTTCTTGGACAAACCAGATCACATTCATTTGGAAAGAAGCCCCACTAGTTGGCATTGATTTTAAAACCATTTTTAAGCACCTCTAATAGTGCCTGATTCAAACCCAATGAAGTCAGTGGAACAGCTCCCTTTTAATGGGTCTGGAATCAGGCACATCATGAAAACTGTTTCACCATATGTTTCAATGACTTTTAAGTTCACTCATCTTGTTTAAAGAATTCTTTCTTCAGCTACACACAGCTTGAGAGTCTCAGTTCTTCAGACATTTTTGGTCGATTTCATTCTTGTTTGGAAGAAGCTGGAATGAGAAGAACTCATGGAACATTTTAGGCTAGGAAAAATAGCAAGAATTCTGGGGTTGGTTTGAGATATTGAGAATTTTTGTTTTAACACAAATTTAATTCTGGTTGCTTGAACTTTGATACAAAATAGAATATATTGGTGTGCCAGAGATAGAGAAAGTTTTGAAAATTCTTATTCCAATTTTTTTTTTTTTTTTTTGAGAAGAAGAATAGAATAGAAGCCAGACCCTACATTTTGCAAGATCGTGAAAAACCATGTAAGATCATTTTTGATGTTCATGGCAGCTTTACTGAATAGCCACAGGTATTACAGGATGATTATTCTTCAAAACTGCAACAATACTCCTCTAGAAATATGGCTGTGATTACTCTCAATATTCTTACTATAAAAGAGTGACAGCCACTCGGGATACGACTCCAAGATCAGTATGATCCTGTAGGGAAGTAGACATATTTATGCGTAAACTTTCATGGAATCATCCCATCTTTAAAAGCTTAAAATCTCCTGTGAACTGATGAACATCTGAGAAGAAAAACTGGTTATTACTAGAAAGAGCAAATATGAATGGAAAATAAGAAAAACATGTGTATATAATTCATGTCTGGAATTAGTTTTTCTGTGTTACGAGGCGCTAGTTAGTCTAAAACTAAAAATAAAGACAAGCTGAAAAGAGTCCTAATAGCGTGGTTTCTTTAGAACTGCAAATTGACACAGACATTTTATGGGGAGAAAAAAAAAAAAAAAGGCAAGTCATCTACCAGTGTGAAACAGTGAACATATGCTGCAAGGGATATGAATTCCCTTACGGTGGCGATAACTTCCATATTCAGCAGAGGTGGATTTAAAATGCAGTTGAGTCATGCTAGTTCTTTGCTGTCAAATCATTGCAATTTCAAAGACATGACCAAGGAGTTATGCACATGGAATATCTTACTGTGAAATGAGGAACAGGGCCTGTGGTAATAAAAGTATTTACATCTACATATACTTTCTTTAAGGAAAACAGACAACCCAATCCCCCGTCCCCCATCCCCTACTAAAACAGCCAGAATAATAATGAAAACAAAAAGTCAATATGGTTAAGGAAAATTTTGCACCTATTGGCTAGACTCTCAGCACTCCAGGGTTTTATATTTCCTTATTTAAAAAAAAATATATATATATATTTAAAAACAAATTTTAAAACAAATAATGTTTGCACTTTGCTATCACCTTAGAATCTGGGCTGAGGAGAACAGCATAGACTTCTGGATAATGGCTTTTATCAATTTATTTTGTCTGTCAAGGAACTTTCATGGTTCTTCACAAAAATATTTAAATATCTTAGCATGTTCCCATTGAAGGAAATATTTACATCTGAACACAAAATTTTAATTGCATTCATTTATGTAAATATGAATGTGATGGGATTTCTGAAACTTTTATATACCTAATGGGTATTCACAATCTCTTAAACAACTTTTCCCTCCATAGTCAGCAGCTGCTTTAGCACACTACCTCCCTAAGGCAGGAGCTGGGTCCCTGTTTCCCTTTGGCAAATCACCTTTTTCACCTGGACTGCATTTCTGGAAGTCCTATAAAGTGTTCCAGGAAAACCAAACTAATTAGCTTAGGCAACAGGTCTTTGCTAATCTAACTCATTTGCCTAAAATGAGTTAGAAAGGCACTGCAGGTGAAAAGCTGACAAGTTCCAGCCGAGACGGCCCATGGGCACTAGGGCTGGTAAATCTCTCAGCGCTTGTGTTCAAGCCAGCGGAATGTGAGTATAGCCCAAGTCTCTTACCAAATGCACCCAAAGGTGTCCTCCAGATAGAAATTAAATTCAAATCTACTTAAATCTTGTGGGAAAGCACATGAAGGGAGAAGTTGGTATATATTAGCCTATTGGCTTGCTCTGTTTTGTGTTGCAGTTGGAAGATGTCTTGATATGATACAGCCCAGCATAAGCCCATATGGAATGAAATGTGACATGCAATAAACAAAGTATTTTAAATGAAACTTTTTATAGCCTTAAGAAATAGAAGAAACAGTCACACACTGCTCATTAGCTTGTAAAAGTAGACACAATGGCTTGTTTTGTAGGAAATTTCAATACATGCCCATAAATCAAGCAACAACGTAAGCAGTTCTGATTCTAGTTTGTGGAAAAATGTTTAATTGCTTATTTATTTGATTTGTTGCTCTAAAATGTATTCTTATATGATGTCTTCTTACATCTTTTGTCTGCAAAGAGTTGAGAGATGTTTCTTAAAAGCACTTTTTATAATGACTTGGTATTGGTCCAGTGCTCTGATGTCACTGGAACAGAAACAGGACTCTGTCTGGATTTATTAGAAGGGGAAAGGTTCTTTTTAGTTTTCTCTGGTTTATTGCATCTTTCTTGACATTAAACTCCGGTACTCAGTACACCCTATTCCAGATGTAAAGTTTTTATTTAAAGTACTATGCCAATTACTGACACATAATGTCATATAAATTATTGTAAACTATTAGATAAAATGCTCTTATAAAATCAGGCCTATTAAACACTTGCTCCTCAATTTGATTTCTCCTTTTAAACAAGTACATTAAAATTATGAAAGGTAATATATTTACTACGTATAGCATATGCTTGCATAATAAAAAATAACAAAATATAAACTTAACTATCCTTATTACAGATTGTCAAATAAATTTTCTGATAGAAAGACTTTTAGCAGCTTCTGTAGGCTTTATGGCAAGATTATGCTTTCTCTATAGTACAGTTGCAAGACAAAGGACAGATGTCACAGATCTCTTCCCAAAATAACTATTTCTTCTTTCTCTAAAATGTCTCATTTTTATCTGTAAGCTGTAAAACTCCAACTTGTAAGCTACATCCTTGACTTCAATGCCTCACAAGATGCATTATTTATTTTATTCTATTAGATAATGTTAACTTGCATTAATGTTATCCGCCATCATAGTGTTCTTGGAGATTGCTTTTGCGCATATTGGAGAATGTAGCCTTATTTCCTTTCTTCTGTACTTAAGGCTGAAATGTCCACATTAGTTCTTTCACAGATATTTAGACTAAATGCTCAAATATAGTATGAGACTAATTATTATGCTTATTCACCTGTAGTAATAATCCTAAAATATTTGTGTTCAAATAAACCTTTAAATACTCATTTAATTCTTCTGTTCAAGAAAAAATACTTTTATGTTTCCTAGAGAAATAAATATTTAAAAATTCTTTTAAATTAGGTCTCTCTAAAGCAGAGCTTTTTGGATTTGTAAAACCATTATTTCAAGAAGTATCAGTATAAGCAATAATTCATATAATTAACATCAGACAAAAGACCACGTGGGATCTCAGACATTAGAGTGAGAAATGTATTTTTGTCTTTTTAAAATAAATATAGAAAATTTGGCTTATTTACAGACGGGTTTAGGGTAGTTTTTCTAAATTTGTGAAATAACTTTTTTGAATGATCATGCACACAATATGGATATAGCTTTGAGTAAATATCGGTTATAGTTTCTTTAAGTTCTGAGCACTTCTCTAAAGACAAGAATTAGATCAAGGTGAATGCTAGGTAATTTAAAATAAAAGACAAAAAGAAAAACAAAACAAAACAAAACAAAAAAACAAAAACAAAAACAAAAAACCATGTAGATGGTCCTAACAGAAATTGTCATGAAGTAAGTAATTTGATAGCTTCTGGAAAATTTTGAAATCTCTTTTGAATGGATAACAAGCTGCACAGTGCAGGTGCTCCACCATGTGTGGTTATATTGGCAGATCTAATTTTGAGCAATATGTCACACTCAGGGTACTGTAACCTTCATGATTCACTCAAGGCAACAATTAAGAGCATGAATTTATAGTTTAACTGTGCTCAAAGAATTTGATTTAGAGCTCTCTGAAGAGTTAGAAGAGACAGAGTTTCTCTGCTGAATTTTTTTTGCTATTGTTTAGGCAGTGAAATTGAGCTCATATAATAACATCTCTACAGCTTCTGGGGTAAAAGCCATTGCAGGTAAATGGAGGACAACAAAACCTGGCAAGAGATGTGATAACATTTAGTTTAATCAGATTAGGAATACTTGGGAGCATCTGGATGAATCACTGTTTCACAACTTCCCGAACTCTTGCACAACAGTAAATAAGACATTAGCAGGTAGGAATACTTAGGAGGAAAACAATAACTCTATTTGCAGTGCACCATAACTTTGAAAAAAACTATAAATCCTATGGTTTCTCAGAAAGTATTTTTATAATAAACATAATAAAGGAATTTGTAGCTTAGGATAAGTAAGGAAAAAGTAAACCTATCATATGAAAAAGACTTTGGCTTATTTAATATAATAAAACAAGGGCTAAAAAAGAATGTGACTTTTCCTCATAAAATATGAAAAACTCAGTAGTAGAGAGGGGAAAACAATGCTGGCACAGGAATAAATAGGAGAAAACTGACCATTAATAAATTAAAGCTGAAAATTGGAAGTCTGTTTCTTGCTTTCTCTCTAAAAGTCCAAAGAAATGTACAAGTAAGGGTAAAAAATGTAACTGGTTTGATGGAGAAAAGCTTTCTTACAGGTAATTTAAATTTAAGATTTACATTATTGTGTTGAGGAAGATTGACTCATTATACTGAATATTGTGGGGGAAAAAGGTGAGTAATTCAATCAGGAAAGTATATTTTGATCCCTTTTGCATTTGAAGTTAAATTTCTCCATTACAAAAGTACAAAAGTAATTGTTTCATGTTCAAATGTTTCATAGACAGCACATAATTGCATTTTGTTTCACACTAAATAAATTGCTTCATATGGTTAGAATAAAATTATGTTCTTGCACAAATTTCCTCCCTAAAATGGTGGTAAGAACTCCACTCCACCATTTAGCCTACTGAAACTGAGCAGTTTTAACCAGGAAAGAAGAGGATTTGGGGCTGGGTTTTTGTTTTAAGTTCCTGTGTTTGTCTGGAGATACATAAACATATGTGATTCATCATTAAAGGGAAGAAAACAAAACAAATGGAAGAAATTATTTCAGCTATCAGCATGTAATGAACTTACTATGAACCAGTAATTGTGACATAAGCCATTCTGGACTAAAGTAACCAGAGACCTTCTACAGATTCCAGTGGAAATCTTATAGTCAGAAATACGTTAATGAGCTGTAAGAATGCTAGCAAGATGTTTTAAAAACAAAAAATTAGGAGAAGAATATATTTTATTTGTCTCCTTTCCCCCATTCTGTCTCTCATAACTAGGAGACAAGAACATCTATGTTTCCTTCCCAGCACTACAACACAATTTTATTCTCCAAAATAAACCCAAGCAAGGATGGACCTTCTTCACATGGTTTAAAGCAGAGGACTCAGTACCAGATTTTTTTTTTTTTACCCCTTTTCTTCATGTTTATTTAAATCCTGTGCTTCTTTTAGCTCTCTTTAGATTGGAAAAGAGAAAATATTGCAGCATATTAGTAACAAAAAATCAGGAATTACTCTGCCCTTTCTCCCTGCCGAGACAGGCTTACCCCACAAGGACTACTCAGGATTCTCCCAAGATGAAAAGCTCCAAGGAGTGGGGTGCAACATGTGTACACCCAGAAACATTGTACGAAGTCTAAATTGTTCTTTCCCCATACTCTATACGTATTTGAGAGTGCACAGTGCCTTCAGGTATGTAATTTAAATTTGACTGCAGTATTCCTTAGATAAAGGCACATTTTATATTTCAGGTACTGCTATAAGGCTTGATTAATAAGTAGCCTGGGAGGTTTCTGAAGTGTGTGGAAGATAACTTCTTGGCTCTAGTGAGTGAGCAAATTAGGGAAAGCGCCCTGCTGGACCTGGTGTTTGTGAACAGAGGAGGGCTGGTGGGTGATATGATGGCTGGAGACCACAACTCACAGCCTCCTCTCAGGCACCCAATTACTCCAGCTTGGGTCTCCTCCACAGGCTGCAGGTGGATCTCTGCATCCCCATGGTCCTCCACAGGCTGCAGGGGAACAGCCTGGCTGACCATGGTCTGCACCACAGGCTGTAGCGAAATCTCAGTTCTGGTACCTGGAGCACATTTTCCTCTTCCTTCTGCACTGACCTTGGGGTGGTCAGGGCTGTTGCTCTCACATATTCTCACACTGTTCTTCTCTGGCCACAATTACATCTGTATAGTAACCTTTTTTTTCCTTCTTCTTAAATATGTTATCACCATTTCTAATTGGCCCAGCCTTGATCAGATGCATGTCTATCTTGGCAGCTGCCAGGGATTGGCTCTGCCAGACATGGAGAAAGCTTCTAGCAGCTTCTCCCAGAATCCACCCCTGTAGCCCCAGAGCTTGGCCATACAAACCTAACACACAACCCCCTGCAGTGCTACAGGCTGGGGAAGGGTGGCTGGAAAGCCGCCCAGCAGAAAAGGACCTGGGGTGCTGGTCAACTGCTGGTGAACGTGAGCCACCGTGTGCCCAGGTGGCCAAGGCCAATGGCATCCTGGCCTGTATCAGCAATAGTGTGGCCAGCAGGACCAGGGCAGTGATCGTTGCCCTGTAATTGACACTGGTGAGGCTGCACCTCAAGTCCTGTGTCCAGTTTTGGGCCCCTCACTACAAGAAAGATATAGAGGTGCTGGAGCATGTTCAGAGGAACTGGTGAAGGGTCTGGAGCACATGTCTTGTGAGGAGTGGCTGAGGGAGCTGGTGTTATTTATCCTGGAGAAAAGAAGGCTCAGTAGTGACCTTACCACTCTCTACAGCTGCCTGAAAGGAGGCTGTAATGAGGTAAGGGTCATTCTCTTCTACCAGGTAACAAGCAATAGGGCAAGAGGGAATGACCTCAAGTTGTACCAGGGGAAGTTGAGATTGGATATAAGGAAAAAAATTCTTCACAGAAAGGGCTACAAGCATTGGAGCAGGCTGCTCAGGGAAGTGGTTCAATCAAGATTGCTGAAGGTGGCACAGATATCATGCTTAGGGAAATTGTTTAGTAATGGTCTTGGCAGTGATGGAAGTTGGACTCAATGATCTTAGAGGGTTTTTCCAGCCCAAATGATTCTATGATCTTCATCTATTCCCAGTGTTTTATGAAAATCATTCACCCATTGGTCTTGAGTGGCTTATTGTCTGTGTTATTCATGTCAACTAAGCATGTAGTAGACTCCATGGGTTTTCATAGTTTCTATTGTGTATTGCTGGTCTTAAGAAAACCAGTGTAATTAAGGCCTTTCACTTATGTATGTGAAAAGATTAACTTGATAAAATGCTGAATGTGGAAAAAAAAAATCTGAGGAAGATAAAAGGAAAATGTGTTCTCTTCATCTGAATAGAAGGCATAGGTCATTAAAAGCACATGGGCTTAACATTAAAAAACACGGAACACAAACAGGTGAAAGGATTTAATTAGGACAGACAATCAGTTCCCATGCAATTTGGATTTGTATGTCATGATTTCTCTTTATTGTTTAACATTTGAACTGAGTATGTAGGGTAATGAGAGTAGTAGCTGAATCCTTTTCATTTTCTTCTTGTTGTTTAGGGACTTTTTGAAATTCACCACATAAATAGTTGAAAATTGGCACTACCAGCTAGTAAAAACAGAATCAACAGACAACAGAGGTGAAGGGAACTTCTACTGATTCTTCAAAGATACTCCTGTTTTCTTGAAAAAGACATGGGAAGCAGTTTTGTGAAAAGAGGCAGCCAACCTCATCCTAAGTACCCAGCTTTTGCTTCGATCACCTTCTCCACAGCACTGGTGCTCCAGGATATTTCCTTAGCTGAAAATCTTTTTGGAATATCAGGTTTACAGAATGCAGCATATTTTCTGCTTTGCCCTCCCTCTTCCTTCACTTTTCACAAGCGAAAAAGTTCCACTTGAGAAACCATATTCCCCTCTTGTCTTCTTTTTGGGAACTACTTAAAAGAGAAATCTCAAGTAGCCGATGAAGTAACAAAAGCATTTTTGGTGTACTGGCTGTTTGAGAGATTTATAAATCTGATCTTTTCAAAAGAAGCATTCCTTTAAGAAACAGAAAAACTCTTCCTTTAAAGTTCATTCTCTTAAAGAAGCTATTTGTCACCCTCTCAAATCTAGTTAAAACATTTTCCAAAACTGTTTAATAACAAACATTGCTTTTTTTTCTTAAGCATCAAAAGTATGTACTGTTAGCATATTCTCTGAAGCCAATAAATACCAGCTGATCAGCCTTGAATCTTTTTAGGAAGTTTAAAACAGCTGTGCTGCAAAATGAAGTGAGAAAAGCAGCAGGAACAGGCTTTGGCAAAGCCTGGATTTGCTCATAAGGAAACAAAGGTTTAAATTATTTCAGTGCTGGTAACCTGTAAGCTGTAACTCCAGCTATTCCCTTCTGTGAGTGAATAGCATGCAAGAATGACCCAGCAGACAAATTAATTCAGTTTCAATTGGGACACCAAAAAAAGTGATGCCTTTATAAAACCCTTTTTAAAATAAAATAAGTGTTCAAGTACCTTGCAGACTTAAAATTTAGACCCTCCTGAACCATTTGCAGAGTCAGAAAACCGGAAGGAAATTAACCCCTGAGAGATGAAGTGTGCTCATTTAATTAGCCTAATATGAAAGAGAAAAGCTATTAAAAGCACTCAAAGGCATTGTATAACAAGAAACATTTAGTCCTAAGTATTGGGGTTTTTAAATCAGGTCTACTAATGGAGTGTGTTGTTTCAATAAACAGGTTTCAACCCAGTGTGCCATTAGGTTTCCCTTCATAGGCAGCCAGCCTTTCTTCAGTGGTCTCATTCCATTGCTAGGCACATTCAATAGCCAGCCTTACTTAATGGTTTATTTCTCTCAATAGTGACAATTGATAATTGTTTCTCGTTTAACAACCCCTTACAGATTCAGTAAAATGTTGGACTGCTGACTTGAATATTAGCTGAGGCTTTGGCACCTTTCTTTTGCCTGGTCTGATTTCGGTCAGCATACATGGAGAGTCTTATTTATGGAGATAATAGCTTATACTTTGTTGAAGGTCAGTTTCAGATTCCACTTCTGCAATAGCTCTTTGAGAGAAAAGAGGACATAACCTTAGTTGATGCTCAGAGGAATAAAAGTCTACCAGATTCTTCCAATTGTGGAAAGAAATAGACAAGTGTTTGTCATCATTCCAGCTCCTTTCTTTGATCTTACTGGATAAAATTCAAGAGTCATTTCTCACACAGATAGTTTGCATAAGAAATTTAGTATTGAGCATTGGCCAAAATGTCAAATCGCCAAATGTAGGGGTTTTAATCTTCTGTGTTAACTAATAGATTTTCTTACAGATGAGGTTCTAAATGCAGTTTACATAGTCTTTCCATCAACGAAAATTATAATTAGCCTATTCACAATTTTGCACCAGCCTGAAAGTGGTCCATCAACTCAAAATGCCAGTAACACCTCATTGTTTATTTCAAGAAAGCAGTCAGTGAAAAATGTTACTGAACAGCACTTAACACAATTATATACACCCTGTCCAGTTCCTCCTGGTTATGTATTGTACCGTTCCTCCTCCCAGTGAAAATATACTCTTCTGTATAGGCTTTTTGCATATGAAAGAATTTTGACTTCTGTTTTTAATTCTCTCTTTTAACTAATCATCTTCCAGAAAACATCAAGTGAAATGATGCATATGTCATCATTCAAAAAACTCTGGACAGACATTCAAGGAAATGTTTCTTGACACATTCTATCTCCTCCTCAAAAAATTCCTGCTCTTATTGAGGATCCTGGTGAAATGTCCTCAGAAAATAACGGGATCCAGGACAATACCTTAACTTTTGACAAGAACTATTCAGTAGAAACATCATCCTAAGAATCAAGAAACTTGTCCTCTCAAACTTAAACTCCGCCCTTTTCTGTTCACACTTACTTTTATGAGCTACTTTAGGCAGAATGAGAGTTTTGGAGACCGGAAGTTCTTAAATTTTGCTGCCTTGTGCTCCCTCACACATACACCCCCTGTAAGAATTAAAGAACATGTATTGGTTTCTCACAGTCCAGGAGGATATATTAGGAGACTAGAAACCACTGGGAATCAGAGGAGACAGGGCTGAACATGTGAAGGTAGAAGGAGTGATCCCAAAGTTGCAGCAGAGTGAAAAATATTCACCAGAGAACACCAAAGTTAAGAGCAGAGAAAACTTTTGTTTACTGGGTGTCTTTCAAGAACTCAGTGCTTCAGGGTTTGATCACAACAGTGTATCTCAGCAGGGTAGTTTCCACACACCCAGGGTACTCTCCACACACTCAGGGTACTCCTTATATTTGCTCCACAGCTGGAGTCCTCTAGTTATAACTTTGTGCTTTTTCTCTAACCCAGTCACCTCTTTCCAGTTGAAATCCTTCATTTCTCACCCACAACCACTGCAGCCACACTTCTTCCCAAGCTTTATATCTCACTCTTCTATTCTACAGAGGGGATGGCTTCCCCACATGCATCCCACTGTGTAAGAGTGGCTACTCTTACGGGTTCAGTTTCTTGACAAACAAGAGAATTAGAAAAAATCCTACAACGAGTAAGAAACTGGCCTTAAGACAATTACTAACTTTTATCTGAAATAAAAAAGAATTGGGTAACATACCTAGCTGCTCAAAGCTAGTATAGCCTACCAAAATTTCTACTTAACATATATATGCACCTGATTTTTATTCTTGACAAGGTAAACTATATATAATGTAAGATATATATTAATCTGTTTGAGTTTACATGAAAAAATAGTCAGCACCTATTGACACACACCTCCCGAAAAGGTAACACCTTGGCTGGCAGAGGATTCAGAATCTGACCCTGCATTTCAAGTGCACAGCCCAGGGAATGCAGACAGTGAGCTACAGCCAAAAAGACTTGTAACCAGCAGATCCAGATTACACTAAATTCCTCACCTCTGATCAAGGAAACATACTGTGATAGATGGATCCAGAGATAGGAATTTGTCAATATGCATCATTAGCTTTTCCAGACTGGTGCCTGTTGCCTGAGAGATGCACTCACTTATTCTTAAGGTTGTGCAGAGATTTTGACAGATTTAAAAGACTGTACCACTGATCTTTGTTACAAAAAACTTCAGGAAGGAATTGGAGGTCAGAAAGAGTTCAGGTCATTGAGTTCTTCTCTCAGTATCAGTGATAGTAAGAACATAGAGAAATAGAAATATTCAAAGAGATTACAAAAAAAGTCTCCAGAGCAAAAACATGTAAGATGCATATCAGGTTAGAACAGTAATGTCATTGCCAACTTTAGCCCAGTGAAAATAGAAGTTATTAAGGTTCAGAGCTTTCTGATTTTTTTTTTTTCTTAATGTTTCATTTGTAAATAACCAATCATTTCCGAAGGATCAAGTTGCCAGGAAAATTTGATGGTTTCTGAAGAACCCATTACATTTCTTTGGTTTCTGCCTTTGAAAATCACTAACAGAGTAGCTAATGAAGATGACAACAGCCTGACCTACAATAGGCCTTCACAGAAAATAATCAGAGAAATGAATGCTCAATTAGCTATATTTCTGCCTCTTACAGAGTTCTTTTCACTATAAAAGTTTCCTAATGTGACAGATTCAAGCTGTAAACAATTCAGATGTCTTTCTCTGCCAGATGTGGTTTTTTCAGCAAAATTCCCAGTAACCAGTCTTCAAGTGATGTCCATCAACTGTTCTGGGAAAAAAAAAAATAAAAATCAGAATTTTTAATCATTCCATACTAACATCTTGAAAAGAAGTCCAAGCTTATGGTCTTAATAACTCTAATTGATAGATATCTTATCAGTAACATTCCCAGAAACGTGTAGTGTGGAGTATAAAATCTAATAATATTTTGCAGCATTTTAAGTTGCATCACACCTTAGTTATATATATTTGGATTTTCTTTTTCTCTCTCTTTTATTTCTTTTTGTTCTTCAGTGAATTTAGTATATTCATATAATTTATGATGGATGATTAGTAGTGGAAAAAAGTTAACAATTAGTAAACTTGTATCTATATATTTCTTGCGTTGCACACAAGACAAGGTTTGTACTGGGAGCATTTTGCATAGCATTAAAAAAAAAAAGGAGAATGTACTCTATGATAATCTCCCTCTCCTCCCAAGACAGCTCTGCTTTAAATAGCCAAGAAACATTTATATTGGGATGTTTGATAAAAAATATGAGTGGTATCTTGTTTGGATCCTTTCATGCACCGTCACAACAGTGTTGGGTTAGACCCTGGAATTATTGAAAAAGAAGCAAAACCCAGGCACATTCAAGGATGAGTCCCAGTTCTCTTGTGAATGTAAAACTGAGCACACCTCAAATTAGTCATCTAAGTCATTAGACATCATGTGTGTTCCAAGACAGCCAAAGAGTGGATCTAAAATGCATGGAAGGAGTCATGCTCTGAAGATGCTTTCCTTTGCCTCTGCTTGGACTACGGAATGTGGTCAGTCGAGGGTAAGGACCTAGCACATGGAGAGGGTCATCACTATGTGCATCATGATCCATCCTAACTCTACTCTTGCATTCACCAAGAGGACTGATGGAAATAGGGTTCATTCGTTAACCAAAGCTACCTCTGAGCAGGCAGAGTTTTCCACTGAGCCACCTCTTTTGTTCTCCATTTTACTTTGTAGAAAGCAGCAGTTCAAGGAAATGTTTTGTTGCAGTATTTCTACATTCATTCCCTATAGTAAAGACGTCTATATTGTAAAGAATTACATATGCAATTATTATAATTCCCTTGAGAATAAGAAATAAATTACTTTGATAGGAATTAATTGTTATTTTCAGTAGGCTTACATATTTTGGCTGTTCATTGTGTGTGCATTTGTTTTTTGCTGCTTCATGACCTTTGCGACATGAAAAGACACCCTTTTGTCTTTTGGCCACATTAGCAATCCTGAAATTTATGTCTTGATCACAGGTTCCTATTGTTCATCAGGACTCTGTGTTATACATTCAACAGTAGAAAAAACCCCACAGTCAAATCTCTTGTGGGAACAAAATGCATGTCTTAATTTTAACTGATACAATGCATAGGCAACTGCTCTTTAAACTGTAATTATTAGGCCTGAACAAGCATCCATTGAGGACCTCTACATTGTTGGTACCCTGGTGAGATCACTTGGAAAGCCAGTGGTTAGTGGTGTACAACAATATGCTAAAATGCCCGGAGGAATTAGGACGCTTTCTTAGCATTGACTGTAAACTTTTCTTATTGGCTTGCCTTTTCTTGTGTATGCCACTCATAATTAACTACAGCAAAAGAGGACCCAGCAAGGAAAAGCAATTTATCTGAAAGCCCCTATTCTTTTCTCAAAATGTATGAAGGCTTATTTTGTACTTCCAGCTGGCCAGTATTTCCTTTTTGTTTGCTGAATAACGATCTGATTGTCTCAAATAATAGAAGAGCTTCTAGGGAAGCTCAAAGATGGTATAAATTTGCACTCATCTTGGCTGTAGTAGCTTCTATACCAGTAAAGAGTCACTGCCCTTCCTGCGTAGAAGTGAAAAGCATGTATGCTCACAGCATGAATGAGTGGATATTTCAGTATCTATCTCCCATGATGAAAAAAGAAATTAATTGGGAACTTTGGATCTTTTGGGCAACAAAATAGCTAGTAAGTGTTATCATCCATATAGAGTCATTTATGCCAGCATCCCATATTCTTTTGTCTGTAGGAATGTAATTTCTTCCTTCATCTGATTGACACAACTTATTCCTTCCAGTTTTCTTGAGGACAGTCCTTAATGTTGTAGAAGATTTTATATTTGTCCAGCTTCTGCTCCAAGCAGAGTGTTTAACATGGTAATATTGTCTAAAAAGATTGTGTATGCAACAAGTAAAACACATTAAAATAATCTAAAGACTGTTTAAGAGATCAGTATGCAGATTAAAATCTCTTCCACAGAAATTGTGATCCCTCAGAGCAAGTTTGAAAGGCCTACACCTGGCTGATTTTCTGTGTAAACTTTTAGAAACTGGTCAAACACAGATGTGTTGCACTGGCTTGAGGAGGAATCCACCCTCTGTAAATAAATGTTACACTTGTGGGTGAGACTCGGGCTTGCAGGAATTTGTATTTCCCCAGTTATATTTTGCTTTTAAAATGTTAATGACAAGTTCCCTTTAAGGACAAATACGCCCACAGACACAAACAAAAAGACTGCATTGCTCTCCTCTTAACCACACCTTCACTGGAGTGTCTAAATGTTTGGTCTGGACTGTTTCATCAGTGCCTTGTCTCCCATGCCAAATGTCAAAGACACATCAAGGCTGAACAAAACTCCACTGAAATCTATAGAAATCCCTTCAGTAACTTTCGTGAGCACTGGATGCAGCTGTTAACTTACAGGTTGTTGCCAAGAAGAGGCACCTGCTGCCCAGTATCACACTCATATCCCAAAGGCATGCTTGTTTATTAAAAAGAAATTTTTAAATCATTGTGTTTCCTAAGCAGCACAGAGAAAAACAAAGAGACATTTTCAGACTGAAAGGAAAAAGACTGAAAAATAATAATTGCAAATAGGAAGTATTGTTTAAAACATAGCATTTCTGTACTTGCACTGATGCCTTGCCTTCCCAGTATATATGTGCTTGCCAAATGTGCAAAATGCATACTCAAAACTATTTTGAAGTTAAACAAACTGAAGGTGTTTGTAAATCTGCAAGCAGCTTTACCTCCTGTACTGTAAACTCAGCCTAAGCAAGGTTATTCAAACTGAATTTCAAGCAAGTCTTTCTGGCTTAATACCTCCTTCTGCTAATTTTTAGCAATTCAAAGTAATTATTTTGGCAGAATTTATAAAACAATGGAAACAGACTTTTTGTAGTGGGAAAATGGCAAACACTTCTGAACTCTCACTGGACTGACAGTGAGCACTGCTTAAATGCTGTCTGTTACAGAGGTGAAAAAGCTTCTTCTTATCTTTGGGTATACAAAATGACCTGCATTATCTTGATTTTCTCCTCAGTGAATCACTCAAGTGTTTTACAACATGTCATTAAAGGTAAGAGGAAATTGTTTAGTGTACTGTTAGCAGGTACAAAATGTTTTGCTTAAATAACGTCCCCACATAAAGGATGTTTGGAGTCACTGTTTAAGAAAAGGGAAAAAACTGACTTTAAAAAAGCCAAGACCCACAGGAAAGACTAAAAAAAAATGTCAGTGATTAGCTGTGTATTGAGTGCAGTAACTATAACTGGCAAAGACAGAGCTCCCAATCAGTAAGTGATGAAAGAAGAATTTTTTTTTCCCAAGTCAAAGATTTAAGCGATTTTTCTCTGCATATCTTAAACACCATTTGCCATCTATTCCTTGTGGGCTACTAACCAGGTATCATATCATCCTGGTTTATCTGCTGACACAGACTGCCCTGTAATACCTTTCAGTTAAACTTCTTGGGAAAATTAATAGAATGGGTGAATTATTTTAAACAAAATCCCAAACTTGTTCATGTGCTTACTCCACATGGGCCAAAGGTGTTGTTTTCCTTGTCCTTTCAAATAGCCATGTAAGAGAAGCTTATAAATCCAAGTACTAAATCTAGGGATGCAGTGTTATGGACACCTACCTTTCACACTTTTCCTCTTACACTGGTGATACTGTAGGAGAAGAGATACTAATGGAAGCAAGTTTTCCTCCCATCCATCACTGCAGGCTAATCTCATGCCTACACATGCTGCCTTTGCTGTCTGTTGGATTCTGTTATTGCTCTGAATTATATTCAGTTCTTAAATTGACAAATCTTCCTGTCTGCTTTGCTTGCACATTTCCCCTCACAGCATTTTGTTAGTCTTGTTCTCTTCTGCTTGAGATGTCAAAGCTTTATTGACCAGTAGTTATTCATCATTTGCCAGCCTTTCTCACCTTTCCAGACCCATGCTGGGGTCAGGACATTCCTTAGATGTAATGCTTCGGCACTGGAATTACATTTTCATCACTCAGGAAAACACTACAAAGAAGTATAGCTGGAGTCACTCCAAAGTGAGTAGAGCTACTCAAAAGTTGCCTTGACTGCCAGTGAGAATAAGATAATACTGTCACACAGATCATGTGAAAACCTATATGTGCTTCCATTTGGCAGGGTTCCAGACAGAATACAGATGCTGGACACAACACAACTGGAGAAAAGATCGTCAGAGGCATCAGCGTACCAGCCTCTATGAAATTATAGCATGGGTACGTGGATAAGGAACTTCAGCTTCCCACTTAGCCTTGCAGACATGAAATCTAACTTTTAGTGGTGCAACATCATGGTAAATGCAGATGAGTGTTGATGCATGTGTTTCTGTACCTCTGCGAGGTTTATATTCCCTTCCACCTTATCTTCAGTGTCTCAGCTTAACAATAGAACAATGCCCTCTTATGAAAGCCTTCAGTGCTTACCTCTGACTCTGAGATCATATAAATATTCCATAATTGTGTGTATAGTTAAATTGCAGCCATTTTTTGCAAAATTCATCATGTCTGGGCAAAGTTTTCCTTAATTTCTTCTTGATGCTAAGGGAAACCACCTCCTGTCTTGTGTTAATAACTTTTGTGCCTATGGCAGTCCTTGAAAGACAGATAAGATCTTCAGTCAGAATATAGAGGGAACTCTTAACACTCAGTAGTTTCACTCTTCATTACCCATTTATCACTTCTTATCAGCCTAGCACTATAATCCAGATTGTGTTGGTTTGAAGTCAGGGCTATCTTGAATAAAGAAAATTAAAGAAAGTGAGTACATGGCTGTGCACTTTGGAAAAGATATGAAAAGAGAGATTAGATGTACCAAAATTTTTGGCATTGCTCCTAAATTTAGAATAATATATTAATTGGATCTTGAATACATTTAAGTGCATCATGAAGAAATAAATAGGGATCTGCTCACCAGTGAGGCCACTATCACTGCTCATTAATTTCCATTGCTTCGCCATTCAAGAGGTATGATTGATCTCCTCTTGCTTGAGGTTTCTGGTTCATGTGTTCATCAGTACGAACAAAAGTCACGAAGCATCGTGAGCACATCTTTATGTTTGTAACACTAGAGGGACATTTTTTAAAATATTAGTAGCCAATTAAGTCAGAATAAGATGAAACATACGAGTCCTAAAAGTCCACATCCCAATCAAAACACTGAGTTGCTCAAAGCTGATACATCATAGGTGTCTTCTAAACTCAGTCAAACCTGTGATCGGCTGCTGGTGCCTTCAGGTGTCCTCTATTGCTCTGGTCAGGACTGGGGAACATAAAATGAAGGAACACCATAGGAACCCTTTTTCTTCACCTTTGAATCTAACATCAGTGTTCAGAAGCTGAACTGCACTTTCATTCCCTATCTTGCAGAGTCATGACACTTCCCTTAGGCTTTTTGGTAGATGATAGTGCTCCTAAATGCTTTGCACACTCACACTTCTAAAAAGCTGTGGGGACCATATGGGTGCTCTTGCCTGACCTCTCACATAATGCAGGTCATAGAATAATTTACCTTGGTACTTTACATCAAATCCAATGAGCTGTGGCAGAACTACAGCATACATTTTTGACAGTAATCTTAATTTAAATTTGTCAAGTGGCCACATGATTCACTCTGACTGTAAGTAACTAGTTCAAAAAGTTAATTGTATTCACTTTTCAAAAACTGTGCCTTATTTCTAGCTTAAATTGCTTTCATTTCAACCCCTAGCCACAGACTTTCCTACACTTTTATCTCATAAGGTGTCCTTTACTATCATAGACATGTTTCCCAGGCAGGCCTTTTTCGATCATGCTCAGATGAAGTATCACTTTTCTATTCTCAAGTCTTCAAGCATCAATTGCCATTATTTAAAAATAAACTGATTAAGTTATTTAGTGGGATATCAACACTTACAAGTGACTAAGATACAAACAGTTAATAAACATTTGTGAGATAGCAGCATGCCAAGTGTACAGCGGAGATTGAAAGCCCTCCAGAGCTAATTAGAAATGTCTTTTCTTGCTATCTGCATCCTGATCCTGGAATAACACTGGAGCTGTTCTCCTAACAGCTACCTCTAAAGGTTTCTGGTTATGTCCCACTCCAGATCACAGCCAAGCATGGCTTGGCTTTATTTACATTTGTTGTCTTCTTTAAGATAACCCATTTTTATCCACTGTGTTTGCCTAGTTCATTTATCTTTGATGAAACTGAGAGGATAAAAAATGAGTCTGGGTAAGAGAGTACAGACAGCTCTACTTATACCAGCTTGATTGAGTCAACCATAAATCTCAGCTTGACAGCTCTTTAATGCAGTTGATTGATGAAAACACACGCTTCCTGATTTTCATATATTTGCCTTTGACAGGAAGAAGACTGTTGCCAAGCTGAGAATCAGGGTGCCAGCTACAGAATAAACAAACTGTATCTGCCTCTGAAGCTGTAGATCTGAGGATTCCTAGACAAATTCCATCACAGATAAGCACAAGTTTTCAGCCAAAACTCATACCTACCTAAGTATACCTCATCATTTTTCTGTGATAGATCACATAGTGCTGATCAAATGTAACCACACAGCGATACGCTGTTCCAGCCCTGCCTTATTAAATGGATTTTCTTTTCTAAGCATCTATGAGTTTAGACAGAAATGTGAATTTCATAACTAAAGGTACATGTCCTGCAAAGGAAGAAAGAAGACAGTATTTTTGTGTGTCTGAATCACTTCTTCCTGGGACTAGGCGCATCTTCATTATTAAAAAAAAAAAATCTCCAAACTTCTCTTTATATCAGCTGTAGATAATATTACACTGTTATGGAAAAGATAATGTCATAAAACCTTCACTTCTGGAAAATACTGCACATTTTGAACATGGTTAGTCATGAGCTAGAACAAAGCATTAATGTGTGTTTCCTTTCCCTGCCTGCTTTGAGGCAGTGCTTGGAAAAAATGATAATAAACCAGATTAGAACTGTGAAATCACTTTGCCATTTTTATACGCTGTCACAGCTTTGGTGTATGAATAGTTATGAAGATAAGGGCAGCCATGCCATGTAGCTCCATTCCCTCCTCCACCCTGCCACCCACACTCAAGTTCTGATTCAAGTGCAGCCCAGCTCCTTCAGGGCCATCCAGGAAATTGCCACCCAGAGATTTCCATAGTAGTGTTTGCCGTCAACACCAACAAAGGAGGAGAAAAAGATTTGTTCAGAAGGAATGCCTTGAACTTCTCTTTTTACTCAGTCAATAAGGGATGCCATAAGCCAGCTTGTGATCTGCCATCTCACCATTGTCTGAGTGTCTGGCATTATACATGATCCTTCTTTGCTCATGTACAGTTAATGTGTCTGTAAAAATGCACATAGCACTTCTCAGAGTGAAAAAACTTGTAGAAGTGAAAACTCATTTTAAGAGAGAGTAGCAGAAGTAACACCATGTTACAGCCTGACTAGGATTTCTGCATCTGCCTCATGAAATCTGCCTGATGTTATAGGAATCACACCACAGGGAGTTTTACTGTGTGAGACACTGAGACCCTTCCTTGTAATTCACTTCTCAATATATATATATCTATAAAACTTCTTAGGAAGTGGCTGTTTGAAAAGCAAGTGAATGAGAAGTGACTCTAGAATTTAGATCAGTAATTAGTTATTATTCTTTCTATGATTACTGGAAGAAAAGTTTCCTTTTCTAGAGAATGTACCATAGTGTATCCAAACATCGTAAACACAGTACAGTCATAACCCTCCTAGAAAATCTTCCTTTAGCAAGAGATAGTTATCAGACCACTCAGTCACTGGCTGCACTGTACACACATCTAGAAATCTTGGCTGGAGACAGCAGTGATCACTTTCAAATGCAAAAAAAAAAAAAAAAAAAAAAAGAAGGGAAAAAAAAAA
>VZRN01002074.1:2161945-2209650 GCA_013397935.1 Dasyornis broadbenti
AAAGTAAAAAAAAAAAAAAAAAAAAAAGAAGGGAAGAAAACAGAAGAACAAATCTTCAAACCCAGAACTGCCAGCCTGAGGAGAAAGGGGGGAACCAAGGAGGTTAAAATGAGGGGTCCATGCAGCAGCCAAGGGGAACCATATATGTTTTTGGAGCTCAGCTTAAGTTACCATATCCCTTCAGCTGACTCAGAGATGAAGTTTTAGGTAGAAGAGTTAGGAAAACTGCCGTGAAGCACACCAGCTCCATGCGCCAGCTGTGGAGATGATGTTACTGATAGGGGCGGAAGATGCCTCAGGGAGCTACAGAAATGCCATTGGTGTGACCTCTGTGCTGAGCAGCTTCTGTGCGGGCAGATTTATGCTCCTGTTTTCGCTGTTAAATGGGAAATTCGGTACCTCTTATGCTCCTTAGAGAACCAGAGACATGCCCACTTAGGCAGAGATTTTTGCATCTTTTGACTCTAAAGACAAACCAGCGCCCCACTGCTCCCAGGGAAGTGGGAAGGGTAGGGAACAAGTAGCATTTTCTGCTCTCCCTGCCTATGAAGGACAGAGGTGGAAGCAATAAGGATGCAAACTGCAAAATACCTCATACAGTTAGCTAATATTAAGAACTTTATTTTATTGCTCAGACAAGAATTCCAAAATTTAGACAAAACAAAACAAAGTGAGATTTCCCTCATTTCATTCAGATTTGTTGAAGAGCACTCTTTGATAGCACCTAGGACAGGTTCTTCTCTTAGAAGGCAATAACATGAGAACAAAAGCAGTTCAAGTTCCTGACGTTACTGAGAACTCCTGTGCTCCTTACAAATGACTGCATGGAAGCCAGGACAGGCTGCAGCAGAGCAATGAGCAGGAGCAAAAGCAGATGACGTTGGCTCATCCAAGAACATACATTCCTGCCAGGAGGCTTTTCCAGACACAGAATGCTCTGTGCTTGCACAAGAGTCAATGTTTTTCTGTCCTACACACGGCAGCACTGAGGTAATAATCTGTCAAGCGTTTGCTACTGGATTTGTGCCCTTAAATGAAGAGGGATGACTTGGTACAGATGCAATAGTGGTGGCTGAGGAGTACAGAGAAAGCCAAGGTTTTTTTTTAATTCCATCCCTAACATTAACCAAAAATCAGACTGTGGGTCTCTGGTCTTCTGAAGAGCCCCCCATCTTGTTGCATTATTAATTATTTCAAAATCCTTGTCATATGTTGTTTCCTTTGCAATGTGGTGGGGAGTTGGGTTAGAGAGATTATGGCAGCAAACATTTCTGGTGTTTATGTTTAATTCTGAATTCAGCAAGATTTTCTTTCCTTGTATTTCAAATAAAAAAAAAAAAAAGAAACAAACAAACAAACAAACATCTGGCTCCTGTTACTACAGGAGAAAGGGAGGTCATATACTTCTCGTCTCCAGCCGTGGAAAAGCCCAGGAAGAAGGTGGCCCTGCATTCCAATCACGGCAGTACTTACAGCCTTTTGGCTCCAGTCACAGTCAGAAAGAAAAAGGAAGGAAAAGTATTTGTAAAGGCAAAAACATTTTCAAGTAAATTATTTGACAAATCTTGAGTATAAATAATAGAACCTCTCATGACTATGAAATTACATAGTATAAGATAGGCATTTCTTACTAATTCAGTACTCTTTAATACATTCATTTTAATGTCTTTCTTGCCTAAAATTATCTATAAAACTCCATCACTTTCCATTCTTTGTGGTGTTCACATCATATATAAACTGTTCCAACTGTTCATGGTTTATAGTTTTGTTGAAAACCCTTAACACAAGTCACACAGGGACCCAACACACCAGCAAATGTACTCTGTTCTACATGCTTAAATATATAAAAACCACAATTATGCTTCTTAAGTGCCTAAACCTTTTCATCCAGAATAGCTGTTTTTCTATGTTATTTCATACCATTCTCGAGTGGCAGGAAAATTAAAAAATATGTGAGCTGATCTGCCTAAAATAACCAAGAGATGGCAGCACTCCATTCAACCCAAATTTGACTTGTCATATAATCTATATGGCTGCATATATCTATATAGTACAGCAGACCATGCAAGTGGGAAATGCAAGGGAAACGGAGCAGTCAGCCACAGAGTAAGCTAGGAAATGATTATTTCATCAGTCACTCTCCCTGTTTGTCATGGTGGGGCTGAGAACCACAGCAGACATGGAAAGCTCTTGACTAAATGGGGATAAGGAGGAAGTTCATGACAATTGTGTTTCTTCCTGGTCCCCTGTCTATTGATGGCAGCAACCTTTGCTGAGCTGCTGAAGTTGTCCCTTGCATTTGAAAGCATTAGGAAAAATATCGTCACCGTGAGGAAATGTATTAAGATAAGGCATATAGTGAACACACTCCAAATCGTATTAATCATTAAAAAAAAAAAAAAAAAAAACAACAACCTGAAATTTTTGCACCTATTGTAGTAGATCAAATTTTTTGTAGCATTCTTTCCTTCCTCTTTTGAATGCTGGAGTGAACTCCCCCTAATTCTCCTCAATCTTCATACACTACTGCCTAACAGTGCAAGCTACAAGTTATGAGGTACTTTGTCTGTTTGCCAAGGTGCAAATGGTCATATGGCAAGACCTTATTGGATGTCAAGTGCTCTGGGCTCTTTAGGAAGAGAGTTACTGTTTGGAGAACAGAGTGCTAAGTCATTTGAAATTAACCTTGAAGCAGCTGTGACTGATGTGGTGGTACATTTTACATATTTTGGTCTCCAGAAGTCTTTGGAAGTTTTTTAAGCTTCCTTAAAAGTGTCCAGGCATTCTCTGATATTGATGATCACCGCTGGAGCTAGACTCAAATATTTTTCCTTGCATGACAAACATGAATGCATTCACAAAAGGTAAACTTTCTTTGCACTTAAATGGCTGTGTTTATCTTGCATATTCAGTAGGTTGATTCCACTCTGGATTTTGCAGTATATGTTAGGACAATCACTCTATTTGGTTTTATACTTTTTCCCATACATTCTTTCACTGCCAAAAGGTAGGAGGTTATAAATTAGCATGCAATAAGTATCATGTTGCAAAATCCTAGCAGAGATAAAGCACCTGACATTTGCAGTCAAGTCAGCTCTGTAAAATCACTGCTAATGTTTGACTGAGCCAGGCTCCATGGCAGCAAAATTACAAAGGTGTGCCACCACTAGGGTGTTAGAGAGGAGCTTACACTCATATACAAAAACTATGGTGTGGTGATTAAACCTCAATGTTTGAACACATGAAGAATTCCATGGATGAAGGTCCTCATCTTTCCTTTCCTTTCCTTTCCTTTCCTTTCCTTTCCTTTCCTTTCCTTTCCTTTCCTTTCCTTTCCTTTCCTTCCCTTCCCTTCCCTTCCCTTTCCTTTCCTTTCTTTCCTTTCCCACTTTTCTTAGCTGCCCTCTTAGGAGCACATTTTGTAGCTTCCTTTCTCCCAACCCACTCTTCCAGCACAGGGGGACTTTCTGTCATACTTAAGCACAACCATTAGTTGCTTTAGTTAACACTGGGAATACTAAAGGAGACAGATGGCTGTTTTGGATAAGGCTAAATTAAATATTTAGGTTTACCCACATTGAAATAGATATAACTTCTGGGATATTGCAAATGAAATCTCTACTTTATGTAGAGATTTCATTTCACATAAGACTGTATTTAACATAGATGAAGTAGCTGATGGCTCCTTCCCATTATAGTAGGCCCTACCTTTTACAAGCCATTAATTTTACCAAGAAAACATTCCTTTATTCCTGCTTTTGAGCAAAGATTTCGTATCAGAGACCACTCTCAAGAAATCCTCTTTCTGCTTAAAAATCACTGTTTAAATGAGGCATAATACAGTCGGCAGCACTGTGTGAGGAGCTACACTGTCACACTCTGTGTGACACCAGCAGGATCTTTGATCGTCACAGGCTGTGGAGGCTCTGCTGCCAGGTGTTCTCTGCAAGGCTGCCCCCAAGCAGCACTGCATCCTTAATGCCACGTCAGACAAGTGCCTGCTGGACCTGCCTCAGACTTCACACGTACAGAGGCTCAGAGAAATCCAGGAATACTTTACGGCTTTACCACTCAGGATATAAGCCAAGGACAAACAGAGCTTCTATAAGAGGAAAATGTAGCCCCTCACATGCTGCGGAAGAGAAAACAAAAAGGGGAAAAGAGATATTTTTGACAGGATTGAGGAGAAGATGCCTTCAGAGGAATGAAGTTAAGCTTCAGAGTGTAGGCGCTTGTAGAGCAAAAGGGGAGCCATGCCTTGAAAGGCTGCAGCACACATTCCCTCAGGGCAGCAGCATATGCCAGGAAGAGCTGGGCTTCCCCATACACAGTCTTTCCTAATGCTACTGCTGGATCTTTTATGGACTTCTCTGGAGTCATTGCTACTCCCACACACTCCTCCTCCACAGCTTTCTCTGTAGTCTCCACCTTCAACCTCTATCTCTTATAAGCTTAACCTGCACATAATACTGTGACCAAAGGTGAAAAGATATATTCGATGTTCACTGTCTAAAGTCCTGATTTATTTACATTGGAGTAGGTGGGGGAAATAGAGGTATTTGAGGGAACCTGAAAAGTTCAAGAAAGTGCTTGATTAATATGCTGCTGGACAGGATAAAATTAAAACTGCCAATGAAAACACAATCAGGCCAAGTGCAAATGAATGCTTAGATTGCGCTGGGAGGGACTGCATGGGCAAGGAAAGGCTTTTGAATTAACTCAGGGGATCAGGAAAAAATATAGGAATGACTGGAAGAAGAGTGATGGGAAAGAAGGAGTATGTTGGCCCACGTGTCAATGAATCGGCTGTTGGCAGCACATAAATGTTAAGGAGCAGCTTGCAGTCTCTGACTATTTGTAGCCTGATTCCTAAACCAAAGAAGAAACCCAGAGCAGTACTGGATACCAGACTACACCTCTGAGCCATCAGAGCCTTTCACTTGCACTAAGGAAAATAGATTATTGATGCTGGCAGGAACATGTGCTCTAAAAACAGACAAGGAGATTGCAGCCTAATCCAAATCCAAACAGAAGCAAGTTGTATAAAGCCAAATTCCTTTTACAGTCCCTTAATTTCACTACAAAATTGCTTTCCTTTAAATTTTAAATTGTGTAGTATCCGAGCCAATCTAGCTAACCCTTGCTTACAAGAGAAGTCTGTCTGTGCAGGAGTGGACCCATTAAAAACTCAAAAGCCTAATGGCTTGCAGGACTCAGGGTAAAATCTTGGCCTCACTGAAGGCAGTAGGAGGCTTGCCAAGGACTTCAGTGGGGCCAGTATTTTACCTCAATTCTTTACAAGCAGCAGTGTTGCTCATTTAGAAGCACAAAAACACCACTGTGAATTTCCTGAGGTCCAATCACCAGCTTTTGCTGGTGCTTCCATCGTCATCACATGGCTTCACTTTCAAACCCAAAGGGAAGAGGTTGAGAAGTGAAGCCATATTCTCCCACTAAAAGCCAGTTCCTTTTACATGATCTATCTGTGATGTTTAATTACAGGGAAAAGGGGAAGAAACCCTAAACATGTTTTATTTTTCTTTTCCCCCTTCCTCTCATTCTCCTGAAAAACCTCTTTCCCCATGAGGACGGTATAAAGAGGCTTTGCTAGAAATGACGCGGCACAGGGCTGCTGGCCCAGCTGGGGATACATGTGATGTTACGTGTCCAGAGAGCCAGGCGGGAAGCACAAGAACCTCGGGCGGCTCACGAGGCCCCCACCCAACAGATGACCAGGCACTGACACAGCCCCATTGGCCGAACTTGCTGCCAGGACGGCACAGTAATTGAAAACAGCAGGACTCCTGCCTGCAGTCTCCAGTGTTAGTGCTCGGGAGTGTGTGATCATGATCAATAATGCTCCACGGGAATCTTTTAAAGTCCTCCCAGCCACATCACTCCAGTAAAGGATTTGTCAGCTTTTCCATAAACCCCAGTTTTGAAAAGTTTATAGTGCAGCTTGTTTTCATTACCTTGAGGTGAAAGTTGCCATATAAAATTTCAGACCAGAAACACTCTTTTTCCCTTGCTAATACAAAATACCATTTAAAACAATTTTTTTTCTCCAAATTTAGAGCCCTGGTAAGAACCATGTTATTCCCTGAGTGCTTTGAGCATGCTGCTCAGAACTTCTGTGTGAAAATCTATTGAATTCAAGAATTAACAAACAAATGGTGAGCTCTTGTGCTGGATTTTTAAACCACTGACTAATATGTCCAGAACAGCACAGTTATTTTGCTCACTCCCGAGAAATGCTGTAAGTCTGCATAAGGGACTTCTGTGGAAGAAGAACAGACAATGTACTTCTGTCTCTTCCCTTTCCAGCAGCTGGAATTATGGTTTTGCATCACTTTGATTTTTTTAAGGAGTAAAATTTCAGCTCACATAAGGTTGCTGTAGCTTCATTCACTACAATATACTTTGCATCTTCTCACTGTTAAACAGTTTCTATGCCGCAGACTAGAAGTAACTGAACTTCCAGCAACAGAGAGGACTTTTCCTGCTGCCTGCATGAGTCACATTCCAGCTACCTGTACTTACAGAACACAATGGGAGAAGAATCAAAACTCAGCTGACATCAGAGGCCTGTGCCTCACACAGACAGGCAGAACATTTCTCATCACCTGAGCAGTAATATCTGACCTTTCCATTGCCAACAGGGATCCCACCCCTGCTGCTTTCTGACCTTACCAGCAGGAACAGACTAAAGCTGCTGACTCTCCTGGGAAGGCAAGAGCTATGAGAGCAGCTGTTTCCAGGCCTGTAAGCCTAGTGCTGCTGTTTTACAGCAAGAGATGCCAGCAACCAAAACAATAGCCAAAAAACACACAAAGGAATTTCGTACCTGTGCATACCACCTTCACTTATCTATGGTTGGAAGGCTTAAGATGTCTTTATTTAATTTCAAAAAGTTAATTTCACACAATGTTCTTACAAAACAGGATATAAAATGTTGCAGTCTAGTACCCTTGGGGACTGACCTGGGAGAACAACAAGTGCCGGCATGCAGATGAGTTCATCCATGGAAACCAAATGGATTTATATTTCCTAGATCTTCAGTCTCTGAAAATCTGCTTTATCCAAATGTCATATGACCGTCTTTCTCCTGGTGGAATTAACATATTCTGGATACTTTCTGGATGAGAAGGTATATTTTGCTTATTTTTTGGCATGGCCTATGCCTAGGATAATTTCTTCTTAGCAATGGATTTTTGCTGGTGAAAGAAAGTTTGGAAAAGTCAAAGAGGAGAAAAAGATTTTTTTTTTTTCTAAGCAGTGCTTAGAAAAGGAATCTCTATGTGGATGTTGAACTGATGAAAGTGATTTTTTGGATGAAAGGAAATAATACAAACTTTTTGGGGAAAAGGCAACAGATGGAAGGAATCTTCAATAAAATTTAAAATGTATTATATTGCCATTACAACAGGAAACTGAAAGTGTGTTGACAACTATGGAATACCAATTATAAATAGAGGACTTTTGAGTCTTATTCCTTAAGGAAATGAGGCTTATATGATTGTGTGATTGTGTACTTATAAATCACATCTTTATTCTTCTTCAATTTTTTTTTTCATTCTCTAGACTGAATCAGGACAACAATAGAGGTTTTAAGGTCAAAATATTTCAAAAAGGGTCCTAAAAGCTTGAAGACCATCAGGAAAGCTAAAACAAAACCAAAACCAAACAAAACAAAAGCCAACCCCCCAAAACTATTAGCACTTCCACTGAGGTAAATGATACTGTAAATATTCAGCTGCTTTTGAACACTACAAAATCCACAGATGGTAATAGACAGTCAGAGCACTTCAACAGCTGGAAAGGTTTTCCTTGAAGCTGTTACCTTATTAGATCAGAAAACATATTGCAAACTAAAACACACAGACTCAGACTAGATGCATTGATAGGCGAAGGTGACAGTTTTGGAGTCAGTACTCTGACTCCAAAATTTCCTACAGGTTTTCAGTGTTATGTATCTTGTAACCTTTGTAGGATGCTGGCAAATAGACAACATCGACAGAAAGCTAAGCCCAAGCTAACTGAAAGATATATAGACCCTTACTGAAAGGATTTCCTTGGCATTAATTCCATGCTGTCGCCAATAGACCATATTCCCTTTTCATTTATTTTAAATTGAGGCCATTTGGAAAGCCATAAATTCTTCGTAGGATGTAGATTTTCCTCTAGTATTATCCTATTCAAAGGCTGCATTTCTCAAGGCTTTCCTCTAAGTAAATCTCACGGAAAGTAAGTCACCTGTTAAAATGATACAAGCTGTTTGCAAATGCCTTCCCCAGCCCCGGAGCCACAGGTAGAATGAGAATACATCGTAAGCAATCATCCAAAGGAGGCAGGAAGACAAGCTCCTGTTTGTTCCATATGTTTCCAAGCTACCACAGGATCATGCAGCTAAAAACAACAGTAAACAATTCCCAAATTTCTTCATTGTGGTAGAACATTTCTCAGTTGTCCTACTTTTCTGTTTCCAACAGCTTTATGTCCATCACTGTGTTTCTATTGCCATCAGTCTCCTTGTGAGACACAGAGTGGGCAGAAGATTGAGTCTTCTGTTTTGTTTTCTACTGTAATAGGAAAGTCCGTGATGCTGCAGGATTCCCAGCCTGCTTGAGGAGGGAGGAAGGGCACAGTCCACACAGCCTCTCGCAGGGCCAGAGCCTTTGCACATGGCCAAGGTCTATCAGCCACCCTGACACTCTGCCAATGAGCAGAGAAGCAGCAAAAGAAAGCCACTTTTGCTGAATGAAAAAGAGAAGCTTGTGTAGTCCAAATGAACAGCAA
Organism: Dasyornis broadbenti; assembly: GCA_013397935.1. Classification (NCBI taxonomy): domain Eukaryota; kingdom Metazoa; phylum Chordata; class Aves; order Passeriformes; family Dasyornithidae; genus Dasyornis; species Dasyornis broadbenti. The sequence continues at coordinate 2,170,742 of VZRN01002074.1, forward strand.
TTTAGACTTTTTATGTACGTAACCCCTGCCTTCTTTGTGTTGTCAAGAATAGCAAACAAAGTGCTAATGGTGAACAAATCCATCTGGTGTCAGTTCCATCCCCCTCAAACACAGATTCTCAGATTAGTGCAGCCCCATGCCAAGTGCTTTGACTGGCATAGATATTAGAACTTATTTTCTCTGTTGATAAATAACCAGAGCAATGTTCCTGTCCTTATGAGGCTGATGGAAATCCCTCTAAAAACACTTGTCTCTCAGTATTTCCACTGAAAAGGTCACAAGATTCCTGCCCAGCCTGAAAAATAGAAGGGTAGGAGGAAGCAAAATTGTGTCTTAGGTTTATCTCCTTGCAGGTTTTTTAGAGATTTTTATGGACACTAATAACAGGCATGCTGAGAAGAAGGAAACCACTCACTCTGCAGCATTCCTGATGCTACTGCTGCTGATGAAACTATGAAGAAGCCTTCATGGTGCTCATGCTCTCATGTCAAATCCCAAATGTTCAATTACTGTATGTTGTTGGGCTTTCAGTCATGAAAACTTAAAAAAAACAAAACAAAACAAAACAAAACAACAAAAATGGCTTTACAGCTTTTTTTGGCATGGCAGCAGGCCTGGACATTCTTGTTTCAGATCCACCATAAATATTTGATTCTCAAGTCACTCATATTCATGATTCATTTTGTTAACGGGCTAGTAGGCACATTTTGGCAGAGGACTCACCATGTGCCAGCTGTTTGGAAACATGGACACATTGGAAACTGCCTTTTTTTGCCATCTAATATGCTATCTTATCAAATTATAAACACAGGGGAGGACTTAGGGACAGATTGTTCTTGGCCCACAAAAAGTGGAGTAAGAGCAGGGATTTTGCTGTCTGATCAGTAAACACAGTTCTTGCAAAGGAGAAAAAGATTTTGGAATACCTGCCCCCTTGCAATGTTCACTTCAAGCTGACACTACAACCACTGAGGACAGGAGGAGATGGGCTGCTCAATTTATCAGGAATTTTATTACTTCCCATGCAGGAAAAAGTGTAGGAGAGGGGCAAGATCACTTGTCTTTTGCTGAAGTGATGCACTGTGAACTGGTAGGTATCATCAATATGAGTGAATATGGTGACAGGACTCCAAAATCCACAGATGACTAAGCACAGCATGCATCTGCTAGTGCTGACATTGAAGGAAAAAAAAAAGAGACAAATCAAAAGGAAACAAGGTCTTATCTATATTTTAAAATCAACACTGGAGCAATGCCAAACCTGAGGAGAACAGCTGAGAGCAGATGGAGAACTTCATTTCTCTTGACTACACTTGGGTTTGTACTTCAGAGTGCCTTAGTGTGATCTGAGCCCTTTTCTGGAGCAGAGTGAGAGCAGGAGTGGATGGGAGAGATGCTGAAGAATGAGTTGTTCAATGTGGGAAGAGATCAAGTGTTAAAAAAGAGTGTGGTTGAAGGAGGAGAAGAATGATAAATTACCTTCCCGGAGGGTCTGTGATTTTATCTTCCTGAGACCAAAAAGAGGAAGGCAAATTCAGAACAAAAAGGGTTTTCTCGCTCCATGGAGAACTGCTAACAAGGTTTAAGCCTGGTCATTCCACAAGGTATTTTATATGCCAGCTGTGAAATATCACAAACACTTGACAAATGTTTAACAATCCAGCCCTGCTATGTTTATCCCTTTCAAACAATACCTTGTTGGGGGCCTGGTTCTAAGAAGCAATTGTGCGAAGAATGTGGATGGGAGGAAAAGCAGCTTGTCAGAAAAGAGAAAAACAGCTTTGACAGAAGCTCCAAAATTTCTGTGAACTCTATTCTTCTGTTGATATACGGCTGTCACTCCCTGGCAGGTGGAATCATCAGCAGAGAGTGCTCTCTAAGCATTGCTTAAATGAGGAAATGCTTCCTTTTCCAAGCTCAGTTGTGGCAGCAAACTGTTGGGGAAGTTAATTGGTGAGTCTGAATACATCTAAAACATGAAGAGCCCGCAATCACCTCCCAGCATCCAGTTCTTAGCAAATGGCTGCATTGAGCAGGAAAGGGAAAGAAGACCAACCACATCTCCATGTCACAGACAATGTCTTTGCAAGGAAATACTTTGATACTTGCTTTATCTTATTGGCCTGCTGTCCTGCATATGGTAAATTTACAGATTTATTTGGTCTCAGATGTGCAATGAAAGAGGCATCAGAATTGCTTTCTCCAGGCAATGAACCACTAGAGACTCCCTCATTACATTTAACTCTGAAATCGTCAATCAGAAATTTACAGGCCAAGCTATAGCTCCCCAGAGAAATTCTGCATTACTTTTGTTTGCCTTTCTCTCATATGCCTGCCTTTTCCTCTCTTGCCTTTTCCCCCATCAGAACTTCCTTTTTATCCTGATGGCTCCAGTTCAGTTCGTGCAGTGAAAAGTGTGAGCGTATTAGAACAGTTTTGGATGACTTGAACCCTTTTGAACATTTTCCACACAAACACGCATCAGGAATGCTCCCACCAGCACATGCCTGTCTTTGTTGGAGCCGTGTCACAGTCTAGTCTCTCAGTAACAAAGACATAGACATTCCTAGAGAGTTGTACTCAAGGTAAGAACTCATTACCCAGCTCTTTTGTGTGAACCATGGTAGGCAGCTAAGGGGGATAGAATCAGAAAGGTGAAAGTGAGCAAACATGTGGATTGAGATAAAGACATTTTAGTGAGTAAAAAAGAAAACATTTGAAAAAAGGAAAACCAAGGGATGCAATAACAACTGCTCATCACCTCACTCAATGGCAACCCTTGATAAACTCTGTGGTTTTTTCCTGAGCATGGTGTTACATGGTAGAGAATATTCCCCTGGAGTCAGCTGTCTGACTGGTATCTTTTCCTAATCTCTTTCCCATTTCTAGCCTGCTTAATGGCAGGGCACAGTGAGAAACAGAGAAGGCCCTGGCACTGTGTAAGCACTCTTCCTTCAGTAACCACTGAAAATGTGTGTGTTATGAAGGCTGTTTCACTCACAGATCAAAACCACAGCACCATGCAGACTGCTGTGAAGAAAATTAACCATCTCAGCTCAGCCCAGTGCACCAACTCACATGGTGACAGCAGTTGGTTACTGGTGTGACCCACATGCCCAAAGCAATGCACAATCCCCTTCACTCAAGAGGACTGATGCCATCCAAAGATGCTCGAAAAAAGATTGTCTTTTCCAACTATAGCTGTTACTCTAAAACATCATATGACCTTTTCTACACATGTTAAATCCTCCCTTACGTACTTAGGCCATCAGAAGAACTTAAGAATTACTCTTCCTTTACCTATCATCCCTGAACTCACAGACTGGACTATAGGTCCTGCTGCAACACAAGCTCTGCACAGCCTCATCTGGATGTATTTGGACTGAATGAAATTCCCTGTCTCATCACGCTCTCCATCCTCTCCCATCTCTTTTCTCTTTTTGAGAAGATAAAGAAGATGGCAACCAGGGTCATTGGGCATTATCCTTAGGAGGCTAGGATTAGAAAGAAGCCAGAAACCTCTTCTGGAGCAAGTATTGGAAGCTTCTGCCCAGTGAACTTCTGCATCTGGGAGAGCAGAGGCTGGGGCTGCCCAAGCCTATCTTGTCAATTGTAAAGGTCTGGCCTGAGAGTGGAAAAGAAAAAAGAAAAAAGGCTGTATTCATAGCCTGGGAGCAGGAAAAGGATATGGCACAGCTCATGGGAGCCTTGCTAAAACCCTTCCCTGACAAGGGAGATTGCATACTTGAAAGACAGATACCAGCAGTGCTACAGCATCCAAACAGCTAGCCTTGAGAGAGAGAGGAGGTTCTGAGAAAGAGAGAAAGGGAAAGATCCTGGAGATATCTAAGCTAGAGGAAATAGTATGTCCATACTGAGCCACAAAAGGCTCTTCAACAGTAACACTGGAGAATAAGTGGAGGTACCCATGCTGCCTCTGCTGGGTGCTGTCATTGGCACAGCAGTGCTGGCAAGAGCCACCATCGCCAGTGTTGGTGAAGGCTTGCTCTGTCACAGGCAGCTCCCCACCTTCCCCATCTTTGTGAACCCTGAGCTATGCCATGGCTGTGAGGGGAAGATGTAATCCTTGTTCTCATGGCATGCAATCTTAGCCAACCTTCCAAGAAAAAAAGCTGCCAGGCTTCGGATGTCAATTTCCTGGTGGTATCCATTTTTGAGTAAAATGCCCCATCTTGATTGAGAACAGAAAATTTTGTATGGAAGAATGAGAAAGACTAAAGAGTAAAGTGCTATATAAAATTTTGTGTAAGTTAGTAATGCCAAATGACTCATGGAAAACTTAATAATCACCTCACTTCAGTTTCAAAACAATGTAAAAATGTTTTTAGTCCCACGTCTTCACTTGCTTCCTTCCCCCAACCCAAGACCTTTAAAGAGACCCTGTCTGGTGGCAGGGTACATCTTCTCTGTGCCAGAGCTCAGGGCCAGAAGGTCTCAGGCAAACACCAATTTGAATTTAATAAAACATGCCCCATTGAGAATCTCTTCAGACGGATCAGTTTTGTTCTTTTTGTATTAAACTACAGGTAAGTCTGGAAATTGGATTAACTTTTTTTTAGTCCAATTTTTTCGAGTGTAGACATTCACTGCAAGCAGCCAAAATTCACAGAAAAGTAGTCATGAGTTTTCATACCCATCATTACATACTTGTATCACATCCAGTACAGAGAGGGATTGGTCCTGAGGGATTTGTCCAAGATACCATACTGCAGAGAAGAATCGGGAAAGCCAGATCTTTCAGCTGACCAATTTCATTGGCATTATTTTGGATTTATACAGCCAGTCAAGATCAGAAGATACTTAGACTCTGTTTTATCTGGAAAGAGACTAGCTTTTAGCTGGACTTCTTAAGCTAGCCTTCATCCAGGACCCAGAATCATATTCAAATGAGTCAGAGGAGAGAGAACAGCAGAGGAGAGGAAAGTAAATTTTACAAAGATCTCCAAAGCCCCTGCATCACCCCACAACTTCTCAGCAATCTCACATGTGCACATACCAGAGTTCAGATGCATCTGAAATCAAATGTTACGTTTCTAGATGACATTTCATCTGAAACTCTGTATTCATTTCATTCAAAAATAAAAACTTAAAAATAATTTCAGAGCAAATATATCTCTCTCATGTAAAATAAATATTTTGAGAGATCTGACTTTAGTAATTTCCCTCAGTGCAAAAGCCATATATAAGAACAAAAGGGGATTGGATGAGCCAAAATGAAACTGTTTGCTCTGATTGCTTTGTACTGTAAGGTTTTCTTAAAATGGCCAGAGTTGAATTCATGGTTCTGCACCACAGAAGGAGAAGAGACCCTGCTTCCCTGGTATCCATCTGCTCTGCTCATCCCTGTTTTCTCAGCTCCCCTCTACCCAGCAGCCAGCTTTAGCACTTTGCTGCCTGCTGAGGAAGATCTTTCGACTCACTAAATTGGTTAAAAAAAAAAAAAAAAAAAAAAAAATGGTAAAAAAAGCAGTGTTCTCCCATTCCCAAAGAAAAACAAGATTCTGTTTTCTTTTTTGGCAGGGGTTAACTTCTCTCCTGGTCAGAGGGATGCCAGCGCTGTCTGGTTGGCTGATTGGTGGCTAAGGGAAGGAAGGCTCAGGCAGGGAAGTGCAGAGAGCAAGACTTCCCCCTTTTGGCAGCTGCAAGCTGTTAGTTCAGCTCACAGTTGTAATTTTAATCAAAACCTAAGTGAACTGAAAAAGCTGCTTTCCATGCAGTTCTGTCTTTCCTTATCAGATGACACTTTGTGTTTTATCTTTGCATCTGTAGCAAGGGAATTGAAATTATCAGATTGGGTAAATTAGTGATTGACTCTTAAAATATAATTTTGTACCCATATCTTACATTTCATGTTTCCTTATACCTCAAAAAAGGGATCTTTATCAGCAACAGTAATGTTAGCTGTATGTAGTCTGTATTCCTAAGCATAAACTAAGCTCAGCTAAGTACATATTTAAAACATTTTCTAAAGGGTTCCCAAAAAAATCAAAGGGATATTCATATTTGGTCCCTTCTGTAAAGACAAATTCACATCTATAGCCAGACATACATGCACTCAGACACTCAGGGTGATGTGGACAGCTGCACATGCAGAGAGGATCTTTCTGGCCTGACCTTTCCAACACTGTGTATGTGAAAGCAGGACAGAGACTAATTGCAGGAAACCAGAAGGTATAGTAATTACTCTAACTCAGAAGTTACCAACATTCTGAGAAGGGAAGCACAGGAATGGAATTATGTTTAAATGCAGCCCATTTTGCTTTGTTCTTCAACACAGTCCCATTCAAAATACTTTGGAATTTATGAGTCTACTGAAAGTGAGGTCTCATAATGCACACAGCATGTTGCCAGTTAACTTGAATGAGCTTCTCCTCTGCTTTCTGTCTGATTACTGTAATGGATTGCTTGAAAAGGGGCCCTTACTTCTAAAACATATGTATTCTGATGAAGTACAAAACCCGTCCATAAGCTGCCCAGGTAGGTTTGTGCAGCTCACCTAAACATCTGCCTTCCAAAACAGGATCTGGTGTCCCTAGAAGCAATTTGGAGCAATGCATTTTTGCGGCGTTCCGGCCCCAGCCCTGCAGCAGCATGATTCTTTGTTAGCCTTCCAGTGTTTCCTGGTGTAGCTCAAGAGACAAATGCTCTCTTGCTTGTGGGACTGTAATGCTTTGATCTCTGCTTCCAGATGGAACCAGAAGTGCCGAGGCACGTAGAGAAAACAAAACCAAACTTTTGCAATCCACAGGAAAGATGCCTAAGAATAATAGAAATATATTCCTGTATGCTGGCCAGGCTTTTTTTTCGTGTTTTGTTGGGGTTTTTTATTTGTTTTTGGTTTTGGGGGTTTTTTGTGATAGCCTCATAAGCTCAATCAAACAAAAATCTATAAAATACCAGACAGAAAATAAGGATTGCAGATATCTTTTTTTTTTTTTTTTTTTTTTTTTTTTTAATCTTTTTGACATTTAGTTCTCACAAGGACATAGACGAAGCTTCTTCTGATCTCAGTGGTACAGGATTTGATTCTAAAATTTCAAACCACAAACAGTGAAGCTATTACTCCTGTGATTCATCTGACCCTCCACAGGAAAAAAATAAGTACTCTGTTCCTATAGCTGCAATGCTTATTGTACTTATTTATGAACTGATATGCAGTACTGGAATATTCAACATGTTTTATATGCAGACTATCTCCATGGCACTGGCATATTGAAAGCACTCAGCCGTAAAAATTGCTTTTAAAATCATTTATGCAATCTTATACATGTTGATCTTTATTTCAGCTGCAGTGTTTAAAAGCTGCAGAGCTTTGCATGCTCTTTTCAACTGATTTCTCAATATTGATTTCATTTACAGTATCTTGCATTAGTCACATTTTTAAGTATGCAAAACTAGCTTGAGAAATGCATTTGTTCTCAATATCCTTTCATTGCACTCTGCTCAGAAGTCCTGGAATTATTCTTCTCCTCATTAGAGCTATTCAAACCCTTTAAGACATAGTGGCACTAACATTTTGTACTTATGCAAATAATCTGATATTTTATCTGAAACTGACAGAAAAGTGAAAAAAGTTACATTTATAGGAAAAAGATTGCTTAATGCTTGACAGTTATGAAATGTGTTCTTTTTGCTCTCCTTTAGGTTACTGGGAATGAATTCCTGTCACCACCGTGGTATAAATCCTATGGTTGCTGAATAATCTGCACAACATATACTGTTTTCTCTTTGTAGAGAAGAAATGCAAAGAGTGTTTCATCTGAGAGTTCCTACCTTGTTTTCAACATGAGCTTAGCCCTGAAACAGTTGGGAGAGAGCTCCAAGGCTCAGCACAGATCGGAGCTGCTGGCTTGGGATCCATGAGTGACACGGCCACCTGCTGGTGTCTCCTCCTGCTGTGTCCCAGGTACAGAGCTGCAGGTTGGGCAGATCCTCCCTGTAGTTGGATGCCCTTTGCATACTTAGAGAAGATCTCAATTTCTAGCTGCTGAAGCTGCAAGAGAAGCATTTCACTTCAGGAGGTTCCCATTCAGCTCTTCTGATTCCTGGGAGCTTTCCAGGCTTCCCCCACAGTCAATTTACCACCACTCTTCCCAGAGTATATCACAAGGGCTGAGGAGAACAATTTTGCCTTTCCCTGCTACAGTCCTGTTGGAGAAAAAAGGATTTCATCAAAGAGATTGACTAGGATCACCCCCTCTCTTAACCATATCACCAGCAGACAGCCAAGGACTGGATGAGGACTGAGCCTCCCTTTCCTTCTCAGGACACACTGTCCTGACCTGTCCTGGCTTTGAGACAGTGAAGGATGATCAGCTGCACTAGTGTGGTACCAAGCCTTGTGTCCCATACCTGCATTAGCAGGGTCATATGGCTTGTGACAAACCCCACCTGTCCTCAGCACACAGTCCAACTGGACATATCCTACCCTACATATGGGAAGAAGGGGGTCGCTGAGGGCAAGAATGTCAGCTATGGTGTGCCTGCACACAGGACAAGAAGAGATATTCATTGTCCAAAAGGGCTTTGCTTTTGAGGGTTTTCTTCTTCTTTCTTTACTTTTATTTTTTTATTACATTTCAAGCTCTCATTCTCCTGGTAAATTCCAGGTTTGAATAAGATATGAGCTATTTAAACAATATTTATTAGACATACTTCAGATTTGAAGAGCTGATGATGGCAAGAGGATCTGAAATGATGTACAACAAGTCCTTTGACAGTTGTTTCAAAGAGATAGTATTTGAAAGAAATCCACACATCCACACAGAGGCTATCAGGAAACCAAAGAAACAGACATGTTAGAATCCAGGAATAGGATATTTTAAAATGTTATCCAAGTTTCAGGCCCAGATCATGCTAATTTAGTGTACTATCTGTTATAGTTCAGGAGCACCAAAAATTGACAGAGGATCACTCACCTTTGAATTAATTTTAAGGCAGTTTAGAAGTATAACTCTTCCTTATCACTTGCCTACATATGCTGGTAGACTAGGAGAATTATAGCAATATTATAAAAAACTGCAACCATGTCAACATAAATTCCTATAGGAGACGTATGGAGGAATGAAGGGACTATATTTTCTGTATAATTAATTCTTTTCCAAACAAAAATATTCTGCTTCTGTCAATAAACCTGTGTTTTAAAAAATCTCCATCTAGTTCCCGTCTTTGAAATTAAGGCTTACACACTGTGAGATTTAAAATCACATTTATTCAAATAGTTAAAATTTTTCAGGGTACATAAATAATAGTCTCTTAATTTGAAATAATAGACATGTTTAGAATTAATTTGAGGACTTTTATTTAGTCTCTCGATTATTTTTTCAAGGGGAAAATAATAAAAAGGGGGAGTTAGAAACCCAAAGATAAATTCTTTCATAAAACTGAAGATCATACGTTTTCCCCTAAGGCTTTTAAACCTTGGTGGTTTTTCCTCTTTTTTACTGTCTGTCATAGCGACCCTAATGACAGAAGAGTGATGATTATATTATTAAATGAAAGTAACTTACTTTAGCATTGTCACTATCACTTTAACATTTATGTCCGTATTTGTCTTCTTAATTACGGTTCTTTATAGCTGATATATTCCAGAGATGGAAAAATACAAATGCTACTCATGGCAGTGACAGAAGTAAATTAGTTTTTTTCTCAATTATTATTCCTCATATCAGTCTGCATTGAAAACAGTGTTCTCTATGCTCTGCACTTTATTCCAGGGGGATGCACTTATGATTATACTGAGAAGGAGGCTCTCTAAACCACAAACATTTGCCAGCTTTGCCAGCACACCATTTTTACACCACTCAGTATGCTTGATTTTTCTTCTGTTTTATGTAAGCAAAATTCACACTCAATTGGAAAAAAGTACATGTCCAAGGCATGACTTAAATCCCTCTTAGGCTCAAACCCTACATTGCATAATTTTAGAGTTTCAGATCTGTGTATTTTTCTGGTCTCTATGTCGTAGTTTCAGCTGATTAAAAAATGGTGTTGGGGAAGATTTTACTTTTACCCTGCCCTGCTTTGACGCAGTAGGTCAATTTGAGTGGACCTACTGGATCTGCCAGCAGTCAGCTACTGCCCGGATTCAAGTGACCTTAGTTAAAGTCTAGCTGAAGATGAATACAAAGTATATGAGAATTATACACATGGACCTGGTTAAAAAATTGTTATAATTCCACCACTGAAAAACCAAGCAAAACCAGAATAAATGTGCAGCAGTGCAAACATGCATGTAGGCATGTTAAATTAGAAAAACATGAAAATTATCATTAATGCCCCTTAACCAATGTCTTACTAGAGCAAAGTATTAAAAGTGTTGTCTGAGAATTATGCAATATATAAGAAGTTTAAAGAAATTTCAAAGGAATATAAAGTTCAGATCATCTTTTCATTATCATTTCTTTCTTTCCTCTGAGTAGATAGAACAGACCATTTGCTAAAACTGAAATAAAAAAAATCTGACCACAATTATTTTAAATGTGTTACTTATTAATATGCTAGGTTCTGTGTGGATATTGTCTCTGGAATGCTCTTTTCAGATCTGGAAGGAAGCTCTGCATTCAAACTCCCTGCAGCCCTTCTTGGGAGGCATGAGATTTTTACTTGTCCTAGCAAGCTGGATGGTATTTATCCATTCCAGTTATTCCAGCTAGTTTGTGGCACCCTTGATGAGTTGCAAAAACTGTGAGAAAGAATACAAAGCAGCCTGGATATTCCAGGCATGGGAGTGAGGTGATAGCGGCTTTGTCTGCTTATGCACGAACTTATCTAAGAGTGCTTTATTCTTCCACATGGGCATCTGTCAGAACTCAGCCCTGATGGTAGGGTTTTCAGGACACAGAATTCAGCTAGTCCAAAGGATGATGTGGGAATAATTGCACTGCTGTATCTTTCATGTTTGTGGAAGCAAAAAGGCCAGGTGAAGCCCTCTTCTGATTCATCTGACTGCCAGGATCTCTCAAAGCCTCACCCTTTTGCTCGCACAAATCTGGCTAGTGATTCATTAAAGTTAGCCCTATTAATGCTCATAAACATATTTTGGGAATGCTGACAACTTTCTTCTGGAATGGTGGTTTGTGAACAGTCTTCTTCCCACTCCACACCCCAGCAATGATGCAATCAGGGCAGGACCAGGTGGTGTCACATGCTGGAAACTTAATGTGCATTGCAAATGATAACATCCACAAGTGGGTGAGAAACCTTTCTGCCCCAACTTGTGGACCCTTGGGAGCTTCCTGCTTTTGATCTACGAAAATCAGTTAGCTGTGAGAACTTTTTTTGGATTTTTAGGATAGTTTTCAGTAAGCTTAGATGAAAACCAAATGAACAACAATCAAAAAATCTATGTTTTCCCTTCACACAAAAACCCCCTGATATTTAGCCAGTTTTTGTCCTTGAGACTGAAGATCCAGGTGTTAGGGGTAGTAGGTGAAAGAATTCCACTGTGATATTTGCAGTGCTATCTATTGGGAAGAATACATACAGGGATGTCTTCACATTGAGCAGGGGTTCCCAAAGATATTGATTCAATAACTAAAGTTATGTCAGCTACTAATTTCCAATTATTTCAGTAGAGTTAGAGTTTTTGAGGGTGGAAAATCTGTAGAACCAAATGAGGAACTGACCATAGATGCAATCCCATTCCCAGCAGTGCCCTTGGCCTCTTTCCCCTTTCCGTACAGGGAAGGCAAATGCTCCCAGATTCCTTCACTGGGGAGACTGTGACACTTCCTGCAATACTGCATCAATCAGCCTATTCAGGATGCACAAAGAGGAGAGATCTTTGGGTAATTCACTGTGAATGGATAGAAATGAGACTGAAATTCTCTAAACCTTTTTAGTTTCCCATCCTTACAGGTCAGGCATAATACACTGCAGCCCACAGATTTCTTAGCATGCGTTCACTGTTCACATTCTCACAATTAGTATTTTTGCATTAAGTTGTTATTGGATAACTTTCATTTTGTTAAGAAATATGAAACCCATTTCTTTTCTTGTTACAACTACAAGCATAAGTTTTTCATTCTGTCATTGAAACATTCAGAAGGGTCCAAATTATGCTAACAACAGAGGAACTTTCCCATACCTTGTGGAAGAGAAAATGTTATGTCTTCACAGGAATGAAGACAAAACAGAGCAGCAGCTGTTTCATACATAAAGGTACTGAACTAGGTCATGACCACTGAATGATGATGAAAAATGATATTTAGTGAGGCGGAATCTTGACAGCAAATTTTTGGAACCATAAATTGCATGTTTTAGGGTATTTCAGAGCAACTTGGTAGTCTTAGTTATTGAAGATACCTATGGGCACCTGCTTTTTAAAAGGCCTTATTCAATAGTTTAGAAATCAAGTAGATTTTGGGCTATCCAACCTTTTTAAACTTCTAAAACTGCTGGTCATTTTAACATCTAAAATTAAGAACATGGTATTCAGAGGTAGAACCACAAATCAACTAATTAATTTCATTTTTTGAAAAGTTTATTAATTACTTTTATTTAATGAAATCAGAAGTTACTTAACTACTTCAAAAATTATTTAATCCTATTAATTCAAAATTTAATAAATAAAAGCAGACATAGGTTTTATGCCAAAGCAGTTTTGTTTGGAAATGTCATTGGAAACTGCACAGGTTGTTGCAACATGGAACAAAAAAAAAAATCTATGTAGATTTGATCTTGTACATAAACCTCCTACAAACTTTAGAGGTTAATTTGGTTATCTAATTGAAAAGGATAGTTCTTCAGGTCTGTTTTCAAAACATGGTGGGAAAAGAGGATATCTATTTGTCTCTAAGATGCAAATTGATAGCAACTGAGCTTTTTTAATTTAAAACTAGAGAAATCAAGTATGTAATGTTCTTTGTGTTCATAACTGCATAGAAAATCTCATTAAACATTACTCATTTGGGCATTGTTGTTTATTTCCTTGGAGACAACATCAAATCCTAAAGTACAATTGAAATCAATGACAAAACCTTCATCAACTTCCAGGAAAAACAGTTTAAGTCTATAGTGAGGTAATGAGTTTTTCATTAAAATAAAACCAACAAAAGCAACACAAAACACATTTTTCAAAGCCTCAAAAATATAGTCCACTAGGAGCTTTGGGTATTTCTATGTTTCTACTCCTCCTTTAAAAGATAAATCAACTAATTCACATAGATTTTAGTTTTGAAGAAGAGTGGTAATTGAGTAATTGCTAAAAGTGCAACAACAACAAAAGACATGCATGAAGCCTTCATCTGAAAGAAGGATTTTGTTGCACTAAATACTCCTGGCACCATCTTGGGTTTATGGTTGCAGAGGGAGTTTAATGCATTTTTGACCCGGACAGAATAGAAAGAAGTGTGGAGGTGAAAATTTCTGATTAAACCTGCTGAGCTCATTAATTTGGGAAAGACCAGGAAAGCAAACTGAGAGAACTTGTGGTTGTGACATTGCAACAGAATGAAGTTTGGCAGAGGGAATTGTGGGAGCTACCATCATGAACTTATCCCATAATTGAAGTGTTCATCAACTGGAAACAAGCACTGAGATGAAAAGATCTGGGTCTTCAAGTTGATGTCAGTGTGACAATGAACTTAGAGAGAGATGCTTCTATAAAAAAGGAGATGTGATGTTGAGACATACAAGGGTATTACCTTGCACAATTCCCTTGTAAAAGACTGGCGTGGTCTGAAATAAAGCATTCAGTTCTCTGTTTGAGAACGATGAGTTTGAATTTGAATCAATATAGTGAAGGAATAATAAAGCACTGCTGAAAATAAAAAAATAAAATAAAAAAAAAAGGTGATTAAAAGAGTTTTGCTTTGTCACGTTAAACAAATCTAAGGCGTGGACAGAAAGTGACATTTTTTTAATAGACACCACTGAGTGAAAAACAAGCCATGAGTAAATTTAGGATGGAGATGAGAAGATTTCTTATCCTTCTAGCACTAGGTTTTTGGAACAACTTGTTTTTAGATTAGTCATTATAAATTTGTGCAAGGATTGCATGACAGGGCCACAAGTAGCAAAAAGGAATGAGTCTCATTGACACAGAATGTTCCTTTCCTGGAAGCTTGTGTTGCTTGGTTTTAAAAACATGACTACAGCAAGTACCGGGGAAAAAAACCAAACCAAACCAAATGAAAACCCCCCAAACAAACCCAAAACCCAAAAACCCCTCTGCAAATAAGGGTAAAATTCACTGAACAACCAACAATTGTCCTCTAGTAATAGCTATTTTTATTGTTCAAAATAGAAACATTTTCTTCAGATTGTATATAAGAATTTGCATGAATAATAATCTGATAATAATGTCAAGGAAGGCATATAGGCTAACATAAATTTTGAAAACTATTTAGATTTCAACACAGCACCACCTATTGGAACAAAAATAGTAGATATGAGTCTGAAACACTGAAAACATAGCTGGAGTCAAGTATGATTAATTTATAAGCTTACAGTGTGGAGGGCTCTGTAACTCACTCTGCCTTGCATACCTTCCCTGCCAATAAAAATTTGATGGCAAATTCACTATTCTCTTTTTATGTTATTAGAAAGGAAGACTTTACCACAGTGTCGGTGAGGTAAAGTTTTTCTTTGAGTCATTAGACATAACTTGGCACAAAGTGAAGATATTTACACAGAATTAAATGAGATAATATATTTCCTAGGAAAGAGACCATTGTGCATAGAGATTTAAATGAGCTGCAGATAGATGCATATAAGTGATAAAAGGTAGGTGCTTGGCCTGTCATTAAAACATATGTCATGAGAACCTATCAGCCACTTTAAAATACACTTCTCTTAGACTAATCACCACATTATTGCTATTCCAAATGAGGCGTGCAGGTGTAAAACTGGAATAGTGCAGCTCCTTGTGCTTGTTAATGAGGAGATTATAATGTGTTGCAGGTCAGCGTTTCAGATGAGCAGAAAGCACAGACACTGAACAACATCCAGAAAACAAGATGGGACACGTGTGGTTCAAAGTCGTGTTCTTGGGGATTTCCGTCTTTTGAGTCCTCTCTGTCCTCTTTTCTTGAGGACAAAGATAAGTTCTCCAATTTCCTATTTTTAGGATTTTTTTTTCTTCTCACAGCTGTAGAAAGCAAGTTACAGTGAAAATAGGTGCTTTGCATGGGCATTACAAGGGCAAAGTTTGAAATACCACTCTTCCCATACCCACCCTCTGTGGCTGCTTTCCCACTCAGCCTGTGAGTGCAAAACAAATCCAGAGAACAGTATTGTAAGATGTGTGGGGTAAAAAAAAAAGATAAAGGGCCAATCTGTGTCTCCCTGAAATGCTAAGACACAGAAGAGTAATGTAAAAAATATCTGAAAGTTCCATGGGAGGAAAGAGCTTGCCCTCAGTTGGCCAGGAGTGCTCAGAAATGCTATCTGCCCCCAGGTTTCACAGTGATGGAGAAAACTGAACACTGCTGAGCTGGCATGTAGCCTCATGACAGTGGCCTGCCCTGTCAGAGGCACACACTGGTGTGCTTGTGTCAGGCCAGGAAAGTAGTAGTTCTGGATCAGGCAGCAGGAGCTTCCCCAAGCAGGATGCACACAGAGGGCAGCAGTGACAGCCATACAGAGCTGCTATGGGACACAGGGCACTGACTGATAGAATCATAGAATGGCTTGGGTTGGAAGAGACCTTGGAAATCTTCTAGTTCCGACCCTCCTGCCATGGGCACTAGACCAGATTGCTCAAAACTCCATCCAATCTGGCCTTGAACACTTCTAGGGATAGGGCATTCACAACTTATCTGATGCCAGGCAGAGGCCAGAAGTTCAGCCCTCCATTCATCCCTCAGTAAAATGCTTCTTTTGATTTCACGCAAGAGTGCCAGGACAGATGCCATAAAAAAAAAAAAAAAAAAAAAAAAGAAAAAAACGTGCTCTTGGGAGTGGCGGGGTTTGGAAGAGTGAGTATACAACACTAAACTGTCACATTTACTGCTGGCCAAAGGATCTTCCAGGATTTCCAGCCACAGACCAAGGCTTGCTAGGAAAACACAGCCTAGTAGCAACTCCCCTTGCTACTTAGTGCACCCTCAGCTGGATGAGCTGATAGGATTTGGATAGGACTTTGGATAGGATCACTGCCACCTGGCATTAACCACCTGACAGTTGTCCCATGTTGCTTGGAGCTTCAGATGTCTCTGGAAGCACTGAGATGAGACTGCTGTCTCCAGGGTAAGATAGTGCTACAGCTCCTTAAAGAAAAGGAGAGAATCAACATCTCCATGCCACCCCTCTTTCTTGAGCTAGCCTCAAGTTAGCTGAATCTCAACCAGGAAACCTGATAATCTTGTAATTTTAACACTGATGATCCTTAGATTATTAATTACTTTCTAAGAAATTTCTAAGCTGGTGCACCCACCACTGTGGCAGAGGGTATGCATAAACAATTAAAAGCACCACACTCCCATTTAGCAAGAACATCCATGCCAAATAAGACTGTTCTTTCGAAATTCATGAACATGAAAACAACAGCGTTCCAGAACAAAAGCAGAACCCTTCCATTTCAGTAGTATGGCTGCACTGTAGAAAATGATATAAAGTTATACTTCACACTAATTCACAGTGCATGTTTTAGTGCAAATTTGCACCTTTTTTTAAAAGGTTTGATATTTGAAAGTCTCGCACCTTATTTACAGCCATGAGGATTTACATTCAGTAAATATTTTTCCTCTTATCTAGTTGTTTGAAATCTTCACTTGCCCTCTGTTCTCACCGCCAGATTGAGTTTACACAACTAGAAGGAGATTTCAAATGTGTGATCTTTTTTTTTAAAGAGACAAGAGCCAAGCACAAAGCTAGTAACAACATGTGGGGTTTCAGAGTATGAGGTTAAAGCTGACTTATGAGGTTCAAAGTTGTCTTATTTTAGATTAATTAATCATCAACTTCTAATAGTTTTGCTGCAGGACATGAGCTTGAAAGAAAACCTGGAATACTTTACAAATAGTGATAAAATTGGAAATGAGGAAAATTGTCCTTTCTAAAAGTCCTTTAAAAATTTTTTATAGCCACAAACCCATGCTTCTTTCTCTACCCCATGAAGAGCAATATGTTTCCAAATGGCCACCAAGAAGATTTCAGGAGAAATATAATTTTGATTGTGATTCTTCTGTGGCCTACCATTACTGTCAAATTGTTTATTTATTTCCCAGTAGAATAAATAAAATTAAAAAATGAAGGTGACAAATATATTTTCATGCACAAATAATAAGCACGAGGAATTTTTATTGCATTGATATTCATTAGTTGTGACTTTGATTTATTTTTAAAACCTGTATCATTGTGTCTCCAAGCATTTCCATGTTCTTCTGCATATCTCAAGATCAGTGTCAGTCTATAGCAGTGCATTTGCACTAACTCAGACTAAAAATGAACCTCCTCCTATTTCTTTTTGTTCCTCTCATAAGTTTTCCAAAATATCTGAAATAAATATTGCCCAGAAATATACTTTACCATTTACTATAGTGTAGCAGGTAGAATTAAGCTGTATGTGTGCCTTCATTTTTGTAATGAGTTATTTCAGCAAATGTAAATTTAGTTTCAGCAGTGTCTTATGGAAAAACACATAGCTTATGCTAATATGTATGAAAAAGGTGTCAGGATTCTTACATCTCTGTATAGACCCTACATTTCTTGATGTGCATTGATCTGATAAAAGTATATAAAAAATATCTACAGACTCGCTAAAAATCTTTTGCTGCAAAGTTACAATACTATGTGCTCTTAAACATGAATTGGTAGAATACAGAAAATATCTCCATGCTTGCACCCTGACATCTGAAAACTTACTCTTTCACCCTCCTGATCTGAACAACCACCACATATTTTGATGTATTTTTACACTAAGTTGGATTCTTTCAATCATTACACTCAAGAATACTTTTCCATATATTTTTTCCTCTGCTGGTTGAAAAAAATCCCATTCCTTTGTCCCCTGATTTTTATCTGTAGTATTTTGAGGCTAAATACATGACTTCAGAAAAGTTACCCAACTAGAAATACACCCTGACTTTCAAATGGACTGAATACACCACTCCTACACCATGGATGTTTGTGAGTACCCAAACTGTTTAAAAATTGGGCCTTTTGTAGAAAAAGCCATATGCAGTCTGAGTTAAAAAATTGACCCAAATCTTACTTTGAAAGACCCAACAAAGCACCAACCATTTCTAAGTTCCAATCATTGCATTTTCTAGGGGAGACAGAGCACCGGGGGAGCAAACCGTTGATTTTCCAGCTTCAAAAACCTCTGGTCACATCAGCAGGAAAGTCCTGGCTATGGGATGTTATCCTGTGTTACTGAGTCATAGCACTGTTAGTGTTGCTTAAAGACTTTTCCAGTGCTGTAAGAAATCACTGCACTGGGGCATTTAACTTTATTTCTGACCTTCGAATTATTTTTGAAATGTTTTCATTGAAATTACATTCACTCACGAACATATTGTGTTTGCAGTGTCTATGTATGTATGTATCATTGAAACAGGTGCCCAGAGACACTGTGGAGTCTTCATCCTCAGAAATGTTTACAGCTCAGCTGGCCAAGACCCTGAGCAAGCCAACACAGCTGCAAAGTTGACGCTTTTCTGAGCAGAGGCTGGGACCAGATGCCCTCCAGACAGCCCCTGCAGACAGAATAGATTATTGGATGGTTCTGTTGTTCACTGTCATGGTAGCAAACAATGCAGGTGCTTCCTTTTTCTGCCATGTATTTCATATTTTTCTCATTATGCTATTACCAAATCCTGGTGTAATGAGATTTCAATGCTTTTTAGTATTTTAAGTAGTTACAGGAAATAGAAGGGATCATTTGTTAAGAAGCAAGTAATATCAACCCTAATTAACTTTGTATACTATTTACATGCTAATTTGTTTTAAGTGGTTTTAAATACAAGTAAAATATTAATTGAAATTACAATGTACTGGGTGGAGCTATTTATATCCTTCATCAGATCAGAGAGTA
Source organism: Dasyornis broadbenti (assembly GCA_013397935.1). Taxonomy (NCBI): domain Eukaryota; kingdom Metazoa; phylum Chordata; class Aves; order Passeriformes; family Dasyornithidae; genus Dasyornis; species Dasyornis broadbenti. The sequence continues at coordinate 2,189,742 of VZRN01002074.1, forward strand.
TACGTATCAGTTCTTATAATAGTTTTACTCTGGATAAATTAACCATTGATATTGCTCTGCTTTTACTACAGTGGGTAATTGCCAAAGTTCATTTCTAATCCCAGTGTTTTTTGTCTGGAATATAGTCTGATAGAAACCGGAACCTCCTGGACAGTCCAATGAACAAGACATGGGAGTCAAAGGCTTTGGTATATTCATATCTCTGCCACTGAATAAGCCCATTCTTAAACTAGGCTGGCACCCAATTCAAGGTTTATCAAAACCAGGAGGAAGCTTTATATTGACTTGAGTGAACTTTATCATAGTGTCCACTCATCTCACTTCCTATTCTGAAAGTCATATGCAAGGGAAAATGTCCATTTTTGATCTTTAAGATAATACTAGGTGCGAGATGCAGCCTCAGTGAGGACGAGGAATAGGGTTGCGTTAAAGAACAGTGATCTCTACTCATGCATTGTGCAATATGTGATGCCTAATGGATGGGGAGGGAGGGAGAACCTTTTGTGTCCAGATAAGTTTTCTCATTAAATGCTCACCAATCTGCTTCAGAAGGCTCTCATGAACATTAATTGTTTAGTGTCATCATTGCTGTTGTATTAATTGCTGTTAATTACAATACTATCGTAGTAATGCCTTCAGCAAGGTTTTCCAGTTCAGGGAAATGGGAAAATGATGCTCAGTTCCTACCTGTAGGAGCAGGATGGTTTCTTAGTTGTTACCTGCATTTAAACACCTTCATTATGCTAAAGTCTCAGAGACTTATAATTCTACCTGTGTTGCAGACAGGGAAGCATTTGTGTTTTGCTTTGGGGTGAGTTGGTTTTGGTTGTTGCTTTTGTAAGAACTCAGTGTTAATAAAATTCACCCTGCAGGTCAGGAAGTCCTCCTGCAGGCAGATGGAATTTAAAGATTATCCAGAAACACCATCCAAAACTGCCTGTATCTGGCAGGGATGTTGATCACGGTGGGAAAAGAAGATCCTGTTTGTATCTTCCTTGCTGCAAGGACATAAATTATGGGATGTATCTGAAACAAACCTCAATTTCTGCGCATCTCTTGCAGGAGGTCTGTGTTTATAAACATATAAACCATCTGTTAAGTGTTTGGAAATGAAACACCTGGTTTTTTATAGTACAAATTAATATCTAGTTTCAAAAAAGCCTGTGAGGTCTAAAGAAGTTGCACAGGCTGCTGCTTGACTCTGCAAGAAATGCAAAATAATCACATAATTACAGAAAATGCCTGAAAATGCAGACTGCATTTTCCCGTTTCGGTTTAATTCCTATGTTTAAGCAATTAACTGCGTCTTTGCAATGAAAACTTTGCAAACACTTCAACTTTTCCAAGTCTTGTATCCATTTGTGTGATGTGTGTATCTTCATTTTAGAATAACTGGAATAACTGTACATAAAAGAAAATCAGTTTTACAAATAAGTAAATACGTAATGTACTCTGGATATATCATGTGAATGTCAAGCTGACATATCTGCTTTTTCATTCATATAAAACATCTCCAAGTCACTGTTTATGTCACCAAACCCTTTCCAGTACTAAGGTGGTTACTAGCTTTCCATATAAGACATTGTTTGGCTTGGAAAGGTGGTTTGGCCTCACAGTTGACAGAGGTACTCAGAAAGCCAAGACAGCTCTCTCTCCAAACTTTGAAGAAGTTAAAATAGATTTTGATATCCTCAGTTAGGACAGCTGGGCACAACAAAATCTCACAAGAGCATCTATTTGCATTGTTAATTGCCTAAATACATTATCCAGACAGGCCTTAAATCAACAAATAGATTGGGTTGCAAAAAGATTCTAAGTCTTTTTTTCAAAGTGAAATCAGCCATGGAAATTCTGGCACATTCCTAAATATGTTCCATTTGATTCCTTTTGTAGCACTGGATTTCTTTTGTAGTTTTAACAGGTGCCGTTAAAGCTTGTGCTTTTTTTATGAGGAACATTTTGATCAGCTCCACTGAAAATTCATGACTCACCAAGAGTCTGTCAATCTTTCAGTGTATTTGCTGTCTGATGGAATGGAAACCAACCTCTTTATCAGTGAGTACACCCTGCAGACACATAACAAAATTAAATTTAAAAACCCATTTCATTTGAGAATCCAAAGTAAAATTTTCTTATTACTTAGCTTATTATTACTTTATTCCAGGCAGTGCAACAAAAATGTGCCATCATCCTGCTGCACCAGAACTTTGCTAATAAATGCCTGTAACTCTCTGATGGTGCGTGCAAGTTTGGTTCTGTTCCCACTGAAGTCAAGCGGAGTTTTGCTACTGACTACAACAAAGTATCTTGGCCCTGTGTGAACTTAATAAATGTGTCATTTCCATGAATAGCATACACCATGTTTTATGATTACTATTTGGTTTGCTCAAATTTGCTTATTGGTCATTTGAAACTTACACATTAGACATTGGGATACAGTTTCTCCTCTGAACTAGGTAATTTGTGCAGCCACAGTAAGAGAAACAGGAAAGATATTGGCACATTTGGGACAACTAAGAATTCATCTGCCAAAGAAGATTTCCCGGCTGGTGAAGGCAAAAATAGTTAACTCCTATGTCTCACAAACATAAAGCCCAGGTCGTGGTGTTACAAAGTCAAAATCCAGGACGTTCCACTGATTTTTAGCTTTTAAATGGCCATGAGAAGATATGCCAGCCAGTATAGAGCAGTGCTTTGAGGTCTACACATCTCAGAGTCAGCATTGCAGCAACAGAAAGCTGTTATCTGCCTTGTTATCTGCCTTTGGCTGAGTTGTTGGCTCCTGAGTTTGAACACCAATATGTTAATTCTTCACTGTATTACAGAAAATGCCATTTGAATAATCTCTCTAGTGCTTTATACAGATGAGTATCTCTGACTTGTCAGGGAACATCCCCTGATTTTCCATGCAACAAGGAACAAGGATGTTTTCTGATCCTTTCCTGATGAACTATAGTAAAGCTTCCCTGTCTGTGGCACACAGAGAGGGGGCACTTGAGGACTGGAGATTCTCAGATATTTTAGCCTGGGTATTGGAGTAACATATATTGAAGAGAAAGGAATGCCAATAGCTTGTATTGTTTCATTGAAGACTGTCTTAGTTTCGAGACAAGTTTAGGAGGAAAACACTTCTACTAAGCCCCTCTCCCACAGGAACAGGCCTCCGGCACCTCCTCTCCCCACCACAACAAACCTTCTTGGATGAAAGTGGAAAAAATACTATTTTATTTAACAAACAAAACCAAATGCCCACAAAGCATGGGAAAGAGAAAAGGACTTATTAGACCTGACCGAACAGTCCGATGGACTTTAGTGTCCTGTTTTCCCTTGGGCGTAGTTCCCCCCCACCGGGGGTACTGCGGGGCTGGGCAAAGTCCTTCAGGAATCCTGAAGGATTCTCACCTGCTTCCTCTCGGGGGTTGTCTGATGTCTTGGACGAGGAAGCAAGTCGAGAAAAACAGTCCAAAAAGATTAAAACGAAGAAGGAATGGGCCTTTGCCGCTGCTGCTGCCGCAGCCACTGAAAACCCGAGAGTGAGAGAGAAAAAAAACCAGACCTCCTGGCCATCTTTCCCCTCACCCCGTCGCTTCAAGGCCAGACACCTGGGGAGGAATTTCAAACAACCCGGGCCAGCAGAGTTTCTCCCAGCTTCTTAAAGTTACAGAACACATTGTCTGAGCAGAAAGCAGATGATACGGAATATAGGACTTTCATAATGTCACCCCAAGACATTGACCTTAGACACAGAGCTACAAGCCACAATGCCTGTGTGATGTGCTCCTCATTGGTGCCTACTTCCATTCAACGTTGTTCCACCTTGCTGACACACACCACAGAAGTACCCTGCAACAATATCCTTGTATCCAGGGTTTTCAGAATGAGGGAACATTCTCCGGCGACTTCAAAAACTGTCAACTATCAATATAACTTACAGTACTTAACAGAAAACTGCAAAAGATAAAATAAAAAATAAATTTTCTGCTTTAATTGATTTGCCTTTGCAGCACCACAAGTTCCTTGGCTTCTGCTTCACTGTCCCTTTACCAAAGCCTCCTCACACTCAAGAACATGTGTTTCTAATCAGAAAATGCTCAAGAAAAGACCACCTGCCTACAAAGGATACTTTTTTCCCCAGGCTGAGTGGGCGTCTTACAGACAGGTTTTAGTACACAGCAAAAAACAAGCAGAACAATGAACTGAAAGGGCAGCTTTCTTCTAGTGAAAGCCTCCAATGTTTTCTGACATGTTTGTAAGAAAACTAGGAGAGAAGACATTTCTTAATGATCATTCCTGGTGAAAATATCACGAATAAATAACTTAATGGGAGACCACAGTAATAAGAAACTTGTCCCTTGCTCTGGTGCTTTAGTTTAGTTTAGCTTATCTAAGATTTTTTTTTAAGCAAAAAAGTCTGAATGTACTCAAACAGGGAAATAAAAGTTTTTCATTACTCCTGAATTTCAATCAGAGTTTTCTGAGCCATCACTAAACAGTAGGTAGTTAAAATAATCAATGCTGTTGTTTCTAGAACTCTTTAAAGGTAAACCACAGATACCATTGAACAAGGAAGATAATCATCTTCATGGCTTATTGCACTAATATCTGGTAAGCCAGATGTTAAAATCCTCTAAGTGGGGATCTCAAAGGGTAGGAGTCCAATCCTTTGCATTTGAGGCTTTATCCAAAAGGGACTTGGTTTAATGATTTCTGTTGACTTAAGTGGACACCAGGTCAATCTGATCTGCTCTAGTACTTTCAATTTCACACAGTCATGCCTTTAAGAATAATGTGATTGCATTGTGAGAGTGATGAAATCTTTACTTGGCTGGACTGTCAGTGTAAAAAAAAAAAAAAAATGTTGAGGCCAGTTAGATCCAGCAAGTACTTGGAACTATAAGTTTAAGAGCAAACTAAATAAATAAGCGAAACCATTAAGAAAAGGCTTTGTAATCTGTAAAAAAGGAACCTTAGCAATTAAGTGATGATGAGAGTCAATGACACTGTGTTACGTTTCTATACCTGTTAATCAGCACCTAAATAAATGAGCACATGGGAAAACAGTGCCTTCTCTCACATTGGTTCTCACTGTAGGTTCTTTTATTCTAACAACAGAAATTGGGGATGAAGAATTCTTCCAGTCTAAAGGGAATCTAAGGAGCTCATCATCCAGAAACAAGAGAGGCCTCTGCAGTCTGAGCCTGCACCAGGCAGCTGCAGACATCTCTCGGGATACAGGCAGTGTGCCACGAGGGGCTAGCAAGAGACCTAGCAGAAAGCCCGTGTGCTGCTGCAGCCAGACATCAGCCTGGAAGCCGATGGCTCAGCATCCTGCAGCTGCCATGCACATCCTGCATGTGAGCAGAGGTGGCTGAGGGTCATGTTCCGCAGCCAAACGAGTGTGGGAGGAAGGCGAGGAGTGACATTATGGTCAGACCGCCAGCAAAAGGAGGGGGTGGCTGCAAAGCAGCAGCTCCTTCTCACACATACAGCTCTGCTATGTAGTAGATACAAAATCCATGGCTTAGGAAAACACCCCCTCTCTGTGCAAAGTTTCACTGTTTTTACAATAATGTTACCTTATGCAATTCTTGCTGTGGGAAGTCTGTTAAATGCTCAAGGCCTGGCAACACAAAATAAATCACAGAATCACAGAATCAGAATCACAGAATCACACAGGGTTGGAAAAGACCTCCAAGATACCAAGTCCAATCCATGCCCTAATACTACCCCAACTAAACCACAGCACCGAGTGCCATATCCAATCTCCTTTTAAACCCATCCAAAGACGGTGACTCCACCACCTCACCTGGCAGACAATTCCAAAACTTTATTACTCTCTCAGTAAAAAACCTCTTCCTAATATCCAACCTAAATTTCCCTTGACGCAGTTTGAGACTGTATCCTCTTGTTCTGTCAGTTGCTGCCTGGAAAAAGAGACCAACTCCCACCTTACTACAACCACCCTTCAGGTAGCTGTAGAGAGTGATAAGGTCTCCTCTGAGTCTTCTCTTCTCCAGGCTAAACAGCCCCAGCTCCCTCAGTCATTCCCCACAGGGCTTGTGTTCCAAGCTCTTCACAAGCCTTGTCGCCCTTCTTTGGACACGTTCAAGTGCCTCAACCTCCTTCCTGAACGGAGGGGCCCAGAACTGGACACAGTACTCAAGGTGTGACCTTATCAGTGCCAAGTACAAGGGAAGAATAACTTCCCTGGTCCTGCTGGCCACACTATTTCTAATACAAACCAGGATGCCATTGGTCTTCTTGGCCGCCAGGGCACACTGTGGGCTCATGTTCAATTGGTTGTTGACCAGTACCCCCAGATCCCTTTCTGCCTGGGCATTGTCCAGTCACACTGTCCCAAGCCTGTAACATTGCAGGGGGTTATTATGGCCAAAGTGCAGGATTCGTCACTTGGATTTATTGAACCTCATCTTATTGGACTCTGCCCATCTATCCCCTCGTTCTAGGTCTCTTTGCAGACACCTCCTACCCTCCAACAGATCGACACACGCTCCCAGCTTGATGTCATCTGCAAATTTACTAATCTTAGATTCAATACCCTCATCCATGTCATCAATAAAAATATTAAACAAAACTGGCCCCAGCACTGATCCCTGTGGGACACCACTAGTGACTGGCCGCCAACTGGATGCAGAACCATTCACCACCACTCTCTGGCCCCGGCCATCCAGCCAGTTCTTAACCCAGCGAAGAGTGCACCCGTCCAAGCCGTGCGCTACCAGCTTCTCCAGGAGGATGGTGTGGGAAACAGTGTCAAAAGCCTTGTTGAAGTCCAAACAGATAACATCTACAGCCCTTCCTGCATCCACCAGGTGGGTCACCTGGTCATAGAAGGAGATCAGGTTGGTCAAACACGACCTACCTCTCCTAAACCCATGCTGGCTGGGTCTAATCCCCCAGCCAACTTGTAGGTGCTGTGTGATGGCACCCAAAATGAACTGCTCCATGACCTTACCAGGCGCCTAGGTCAGACCAACGGACCTATAATTCCCAGGATCCTCCTTCCTACCCTTCTTGTAAAAGGACGTCACATGGGCCAGCTTCCAGTCATCTGGAACCTTACCGGTGAGCCAGGATTGTTCATAAATAATGGAATGTGGCATCACAAGCTCATCTGCCAGCTCCCTCAACACCCTGGGATGGATCCCATCTGGTGCCATAGATCTATGAACATCCAGTCGGCTCAGCAGTTCTCTAACTACTTCTTCCTGGATAACAGGGAGACTATCCTGCTCCTTGACGCCATCTACTAGCACAGGAGGACAGTTATCCTCAAGACAAACCATCTTTCCAATAAAGACAGAGGCAAAGAAGGCATTGAACACCTCTGCCTTCTTCCCATCTGCGGTCTCTAAATTCCCTCCTGCATCCAGTAGAGAACCAAGATTGTTCTTACCCTTCTTTTTGCCATTAGTATATTTGTAAAAACCTTTTTTATTATCCTTCACAAAAGTTGCCAAATTAAGTTCTAACTGAGCTTTGGCCTCTCTAATTTTACTCCCACATGCCCTAACAAATCTCTTAAATAATTCCCTTAAATAAAAGAGAAAGCTGAGCAAAACCATGTAATCAAAAAGTCCTAGTACTCTGTGGACTTTTTAATGAAGAGAAAGAAAGCAACCCAATTACTGAAATGAAAGTATTATATTTTTTAAAGTTTTTAAATGCCTAGAGCATTATTCATCTGCAAAACTGATATCTATTCTACACCTCTCTCTTTTCAAAAGTTGAACACACACACACATTTCTTGTATGAACTTTTTATGCCTGACTAGCTTCTTTACTCCTTTCTACTCCACTTGCAGGCCTGAAGTCAATGGGATAATAAAAAAAGTAGCTCCAAAACCAACAACAATCCTAATCCAGTGGCTGTCTGTATGGTTCCATCCAACAGTTCTGAAAGTTTGGTATTTAAACAGGCTCGTGTGAGGGGTTCGTGTGGGTCATACAGTGACCATCAGAGTCCTCAAGAATTTCCAACCTAGCTCTTCAAAATGCAGGCAAAAGCAAGCAAATAATGTTCATGGGCACACATACAAACAAGTTTGCTTCCTAATCACCCACACAGTGGGGATAAGCAGATCAAGCAATACTTTATAAACGGAAAATGATGTGTAGTTAATGACATACAAAATCTCAAGTAGCTTAAAAGTTTATTTAGAACCAGCTGGGACTTGCTGTTCATCCATGTCTTATCTGAGCAAATCAGATCTCTCAACTTCAAGAAAACAGGGCTGGAAAACTAAAGGTGATTGTCTATTCCCAATACTTCACATTGGACCTGGTGATTTTATTTCAGAGAGACATGCGGAGAAAAAGTCCTACAAAATAAATGAGACAAAAGGAAGAGATGGAAAATGTCTGTACTAAAAATACCTGAATAACCCAGAAAACACCATTTTGTGCACCTAAATTAATCCAGCTGCTTTTTGTTTACATCACTAATATATACTTCTAAATAACTACATTTGCATTTGATTAGGATAAAAGCTGAAATCTGCTGCTAGACACTGGAAATGATGGTGTAAACAAGGTCTTTGAGTCCAGTTCTCTGTCTTTGGAATGATGCTTGCAGCTTTGGGTTTTGCAGTGCTTGCTGGAGTCAAGTTATTCTAATGCTCTTCCATGCTGGTTGGATGAAGTACAAATGAGTATTTTTATCCCATCTACAGCATTTCAGAAAAGTTTTAGCCAAATCTCCTAACCTCCCATTAATTGTACACTTTATGTCTTCTTCACAGGTTCTAATAAAGGCCATCTCCGCTGCAGCTGGGAAATATAGATGAAAGTAAAATCAATTTATACTCAAGACTTGGCATCCTTCAGCAAACTTGCATATTGTTACTCTCTGTCTCTGCTGCTCACCATAGCCATGGGGATGCCTCAGTGTCCATTTCTGACCATGCAGAACCATTTCTGTTCAGCCACTAAAGACTGACCCAAGACAAAGATTTATGCAAGGATTAATAGGCCATGCTTCTGGCAATGCTACCAGGATTTTATGTCTTTCTTGACAGATAACGATGGTTGTGTTAAACTCTATATCAAATCCCAGCAATTTTTCTGGTCCTTTGCCCCTAAATCTCTCAAATTCAATCCACTTGAAATGTTTTTAAATTACTTACCTTAATCCAGGAGATAACATGATCTTCCTCCAGAAAGACTGGCCGTCTTCAGGGTTTCTTCAGGAAGACTCCCTTATTTGGCAAAATTTCCTCAGCATCTACCTCAGGTATTTCATAAATAACAGGCACGCTAACATTTCCGTATTGTTGTGATAACAGCAGTGGTTAATGGCACTCCAACAAATGTTTCGAGGGCTTCGGTCAAAGCCTCATGCTGCAGCTAGACAGTTGCGACGGCAGGCATTGAGTTTCACTAGCAAAACCCACAAGTGGTTTGTGATCTGTCCAAAGGGTAAAGAGACTTCCCATGCAATTATGGAGGCACTTTAAAGACCAGTGATAAAAGTTAGACTTTCTGTCTCCAGCTGGCAGTAAATCTATCATATCATTTGACTGTTCTCCAGAGACTGTCACACTATGGGTCAGAACTACTCCTTCTCTTATATTACAGATAAATTGTTGCTCAAAATAAATAAGTAGCATGGAGGGCCTGGGAAGCTCTAAAATACATGGTTCTCTCTCTCAGTACCAGACACATCTCTTGTTCTTAGCAAGCCATGTAAATAATTTGAAACTGCTAAAGCACAAAGAGAAATAAAGTTGTTAACAGGTAAATGAGTGCACACATGTTCTTAAATGTTATGTTCAGAAAATCTGAATCCTTTCACTGTTCATCCTATATTTTATGCAAGATGGACCCCCTCTCTCTGTTCTGCTGCCATCAAAATCCCTATCTGTAGTTTTCTTTTACAGAAGACCTCAGGGATTCTATGTTTGAAGTACCTTTGTTGGCTTATCAGTGTTACCTGTGCAAGAGGTGAGGATGTAAACAACACTTGCTAAACTGCCTCTCTAGAAAATTCTGAAAGATGATTAAAGTTCACTTTATCACTTACTATGTCAACATAAACAAACCGTTCGGAATGTCTGGAACACGTATTTCTTACAACCATCTTCCAACTCACAACATTAGCTAGTTCTCTCTCTGTACATGAGGTAATTATCTAACATTTAGATATTAGTCACTAGCTTTTATATAGCCCCTTCAGATGTGGATAGTTTTGTCTGGCTTAATGATAGAGGAGGTTCATTCACAATATTACAACAGCGAAATTATGTTGGCCTATCATCTAGACTCTCTAATTTAACCTCAGGTTTTTCTCTGAGGATCTTAAGCACTCATTTTGTATTCATATGTTTTGGTCTAGATACAAATCCTGATCTTTACAACTCATAAACCTCTTTCAACAACAGTATTATGTGGCTCTTCAGGATCTGGTAGATTTTCCTTTAAAGGTTTGCGCCAGTTTCCATTTCATTTTTTACATGCAACTTTCTGCCCAAGAAATTCACATTGGTGCCTTGAACATAAGAACTAGAAAAAACACTGGTCTATATATGCTTTAGGTTTTCACCTTACTATATATTTTCAGGTATGTTTTAGCATTTATTCAAATTAGCTCTTTTTTTGTTAATACTACAGCTGTGACCAGGATCAGCTCTGCTATGCACAGCTGATGCACACACTCCATATATACTGATAAATAAATGCATAATGGAAGTCTTTGTCTTTACATCTTGAGTATATAATTATTTATCTATGTCACTAGTCAGCAAGGTTCTACTTCCTTTCCTTTCAGACATATAAGTCATTCCACAGGATAAGCTCTTTACTCTTTCCTTTTCATACTGGCTTTTGGTCTCTATATAATTGATTTGAGAAGATGCTAGATGGGCTGCTTTGCATTTTCTGGCTTAATGCCTAATCTTGAGGCATTTCTTAAAAGAGGCCACTTAAAATATACATAATCATCTAGAGTGAGCTAGCTCTGTCAGAGCAGAAAAATCCTTTGTGAGCGTGACACTCTTCGAGCATGCTTTGTGTTTTGTTTACTGGAGCAGTTTGTTTTCCCCTCAGTTCTAAGCATGAGTCTTGCAGTATTCCTCACTTCTGCTTCTATCACTTATACTAATTCCATTACTTTAGGCAATGTTAAATTCACTTCTGCCTGAACTTTGAAAGCTGTCATTATTCATAAAAAGCAATCTGTCCCATGTCATAACATTAAAGACATTTTCAGAAAAACAATACATAAGTTTTATTGCATACACAGTATAGATTCCCCTTGCATCATGATACGCAGAAATGTGAATGATTTTCCAATAGTACCGTGGAAATGGTACATAACCTTCTGTTAAGTTTTACAAATCTTCAAAAGTCCTTCTCATATCTAAGAAATTCTGTAAGTGGACTTTGCAGATAAGTAGCCCTGAGGGAGTAATTTGCTACTCCTGTCTACCACGTCCTGCACAAGAAACCAATGCCTAATTTTAAAATAAAATTGCAATTTTCACTGGTTGCACTGACTTCCTTAATTTGTCATAAATTTTAATGATTTTTAAGTGTTTCTTGTCAGCAATGCTGTTAACTCTCCACTAGGATATTGCAAGCTGGAAACAGCTGCCTAGCTTAAGTATGGCATGACTGGAATGGGAGTGGGGGGGAAATCACTACCACTTAAGGACAGGGAGCAAGATTTCATTTCTCCTGCTTGCTGAATTCTAAAATGAGATTCCTCATGAGGCAGGTGACTGTTTTATATGAAAAACAAACTTGCACAGTAGTCTTCCATCTTAATTTGGAGTAAACCGTCTGTTCAGAGATTATGAATGCTATAAACAGCATGATTTCAAATTTAAATGAATAAGAAGGTTTCACACAGCAGGGCTTTTTTCACACTCTTTTACCAAAGACATTTTTGTAGGTATTTTAAATTCAAAACAAATACCTGCAGGCAATTGTTACAAATGAAATAGTAGTTTGTGTCCATATTTACATGCAGTTGAACACAGCTGTCCACTGCTGTGTGGAAATGGAACCAGTGACCAGCTGCTAATACTTGATTTCTTCTTCACAACTCTAAATTTTTCTCAAGGTCAAAAATCCTGGGAATAGAGGAAATGACCTCTGAATTTATTTAAACATTTCTGTACCCTCACATCTTTCACTCACATTCCCATGCAACTTAGAGGACAGTGATGTTACATGAATATCTGCAGGCTAACTGCACTTAATGTCTGATGTTTAATAACAGCAATGCATCAATAACATACTCAAAATTAAATATATATAATCCTTGTTTGTTGCCTGCCTTTTCTAATAAACACCATTCCATCCCTAAGCTGGACTTTGGCAGAATACACAGATATAACACAAAGTCTGTGACTCAAAAAATTTCACCTTATATTTTAGGTACGCACTAGGATTTAAACTTCACCTCTCCTCTTCGCCCAGCTAGAAGCATCTCAGTCCTGTAAGGCCTGGAATGTTACATATCCATCGTCCTTCCCCTGAACAAGGTCAAGCCAAGAGTCACGAGGATGTGCCATGGTAACAGCTTGAATATCATGGGAAGGAGCAGTGGTTCGTTGGGTTTTTTTTGGTTTTTTTGGAAGGAGATCTCCAACCAGATTGGCAAAAAGCAGTCAGTGGAGTGGTATAAAGATCCTTAGGGAGCTACAGAGTAGGGCACGCATATTTGTGCAAATTTGGGAAAACTGTGGCATAAAACAGACAGGACAATTTTGCTCATGCTTAGTTTCCAATGATTTGGAAGAAAGAGAAAAAAAGCTGGGCCTAGAAAATTTGAATCAAATGCATTGGCAGCCAGAGAATGGAACACATATGGCAGGGGGAAAATAGAAGTGGAAGAAAATACTCTGGAAGGATTATGAAATGATGGTTCAAGATAGATACATGTCATGCAGACAGACGCACATTCTGTTGGAGTCAGCTTCAAGTAAGGTACTGCCATCTCTTTTTTAAATTTAGTCTTTTCTCAAGACTGCCTAGCTAGGAGGTACAGGTATTCAGCCAAGAAACTGAAATATCAAATGATTTAGGTATTAAATCACATCTAGCTACCACATACGTTTATAATATTATTTGCTAAAGTGATCAAGCTATTGTATGAAAGCAAAACATGTAAAAGCATTAGCATACAAATTTAATGTGATTTGAAAATATTTACATTTTGACTATAGAAAGACTGATTTGACTGAGAAATATTGATTAATTCAGCTGATTTTTTTTTTTCCTAACCAAACAATCAACAGAAAATCTGCTACAGCCAGTTGAAAGAGCATGGAATATTTCACATTTTCCTTCTTCTGCTGCATTATATTTAATGGAAATTAAACCCCCAGCATCTGAAACTGGAAAAAAGAACTAACCACATTATTTCTGTTTATCAATATACCATATAATATAAATAAACAATCAACCAAATCCCCAAAATTTTGTAAGCTTTTTGTTTAACTATATTAATGGACTTGGATGAAACTTAGCTTGAATTTCTGTTTATTAAATGTGCTGCTAGGGCCAGATTATGACTTTAGAAAAGATTTAGGTAAATCTGATCTTCTTATAAATATTTATGAAATCGCTATGCAAAATAAGGCAAATATTTATCCTTCAAAAAGTGCCACAACATTTCTTTTTGGTCTATAGTCTAAAAGCCTTTCAGTTTTACCCTTTTCATTTGAAAAATAGTTTGAACAATGTGGATATAATCTGTTACCTAGGTCTAGCAGACAAATTGCCAGGTAGTGGCGTATGACAGATGTTCTCTTTTTTTTATTAGTTTTTATATTCATTATACCTTTTATGTCAGTTCTAAAATAACATGGCAATATCATGAATGACCATCTTGCAGTTTGAAATACAGCAGATGTTCCACAGCAAATAATTCAGCAGTCAAATCCCAACTCTTTTCTTGTTGTTGAATTTTGTATTAAGAGAAAATGTTTATCATTTTAATTAAACAAGAAAATTGTTTTGTAATATTCTGTAGTTTATTCAAGAGCATCTGGTTTAATTATGCAAGGCTGGAAAACTGAACTGCTTTGATTGGATGCATTAGTCACAAGATATGGGTAAGAATGCTTCCATTTGGCAAGTATTTCTCCCTTTTACTTAAAATGTGCTCTTTCAGTAAACATTCCTAAGAGAAGCTCCCCAGATAGCAATGGCCCCATGAGGACAACATGTAAAGTCACAAACTAGCATATTTCAGAGGTGACTGCACCAGAGTCCCTGTTTGACTAATTCCTTCTCCTTTTCTTACATATACAGCAGATGAAAAAAGGCATGGTATGTAGACTGTGGACCACTGCAAGCTTTGCCTCTGCAGTAAAGTATTCTCTGAACAAAGAGAGACACTGTAAAATCCAGGAGGGCTTTGTCACTGAAAACCAGCAGCAAGACTGAACCCAGGGTAATTAGCCCAACCACATGATTTCCTTTCCCTGATAAACCCCCAAGTTTCACCAAGGTTAACCACATTCTGATTCTCTTTAGAGCATAGTTATAACGCAGCTCCAAAATTCTCTCACTCAGGCTTCCAAGGAAGCCATTTGTGTTCTTCTGATCTGTCTAGGCTTATCCAACAACAGCGGTAGATTTGTTGTGTATGACTTGTAGTGCTCCATGCCTGTACAGGTTCACGCTTCCCAGAAAAACTGAATGCAAATCTGTTGCTGCCTGGTTGGCACAGAGCCTGCAGATCTGTACATCATGGACTGCTGAGGAGGGTTATTTAGGTTTTGCCTTACAGATTTTTGGTAAATCCAGGCTTTAGGGGGACCTGAAGATCATGTGTAACTACTGGTGTGAGCACAGAGAAAGTGGTGTGCAGACAACACAAGGAACTGGCCTTCTTTGGATTTGTTTTTTGATTGCACTGTGGTCTTAAATCTTATTGGGGAAAAAAAAAAAAAAACCAAGAACAGTTTATAAATAACAGATATTGAAGAGACCTGACTTTTACATTCAGTTAAGAATCAGTCAGTATCTAGCAAAGAAAAAAAAAATTACTGGTATTTTACACGAATTTTGCCCTCTGGGATTTTCTGTTTGTTTTATTTCTTCGGTTAAATATTTGCACAAAAAAATGAAGATGAAGTTCTTGGAAGGAACTTTTAAAAACAAGAAATGTACTCCACCCTTATTACAACATTATTCCTATTTAGCCAAACACTTTTCTTTTAACAAACGATCTGATATAGACACATATACAGAAAAGGCATGAAAGACCTACACCAGCCAAATCTTTTTAGATTAAAAAAATAATTAGGATGGGTGAAATATGTGAATAGATAAGAGAAGACAAAGAATGCAAAGTAAACAAGAAATGAAAGTGGTACCCCTTCTGTGAATAAAACTAAAGTCTTGCCTAATAATTCCTTGAGTCCATGAAGAAGAACTTAGACTGAAATAAAAATCACATGGGCTTCATGGGGGCTTCCCATTGTGAGGGGATAGTGGGGCTCATGTGATGAAGAAGGGAATAAGTGTTTAAAGAGTGAAGGGGGAAAAAAAGCAAGTAAATAGCCCCAGAAAAACAGGAGTCATAGGGGTAAACATGTAAAAAGTGAAAGTCACAGTAACCTGCATCTTAACTTTCTGAGATGCTTAAGTGAGATAAAGGCTTAAAATATAAACTTGCAATCATTTCAGGAAGCTATCAAAGATGTGGCCTTCCCCCGTGTTTATTGCTGGATTTTATTGCTGGAATGGTGTGCTGTTCACTCAAGGTTAGCGATTTATGTCTCCAGTCTCTTTCCGACAGCTAGGCTGGAGGAGCCCCTTGGGGAAGCAGAGTTTTCAACAGAAAGTAGTCACATACATCACCAGTTCCCTAAAGTGTATATAATTGCCTTTGCTGACCTACAGACAGACATTTAGAGCACACTCTCTCCAAGAATTTCCAGAAGGACTTAAAGCAGGGACCATTACTTTTTCTGACACCCTTCACATCTCCCAATACAGTTTTCTTCTAAACCTGATTCAACATAATCTAAGTCGTATGCCAAGAATGCTTTGGTTTACATTTTATTTTTTTTCTCATTATAAGCTCTGCTAAAGGAGAGCCCACTGAACTAGACTTGCTTTCAAAGGCTGCTTTGGCTTCTGTATGCAGTCACTGACTGCACAGTAGAGTTCTCTCATGCAGCACAGGGTGTGCCAGTATATCTCAAAAGAGCCTGTTAAAAACTCACTTTGGAGTAATCCCTGATTTGAGTGCAAGAGCTTGCTTCAAATAACCTACAGAAGTCCTTCCTGATATAAAAGTTTCTGTGATTCTATAATTTTATGTATTACAATATTGACACAGCAGTAATGAGGAAGAAGGGGACAGAGCACACCTTCTTGCCACCAATATACATTTAATCACACCAACAGCATGGATCCTCAAACATTACAAGTTAATTTCTGTATGAAATTCAGAAACTGACAGTAAATATTTTTATAACTGTCATATATTTCCTTTTTCTAAGAAAAATACCACTAAGACCATTACTGAAAAATTTTGCTTATTAAGAATTACTAATTTTCACATATTTTTTAGTCAGAAATTTTTCCCATTTCTCTCCCTTAGTTTTAAGACTTATCACATCAATTTTCATCACTATACAGAAAGCCAGCCACAATTAATCTTATAATGGAAACTGGCTTACTGCTCTCTGTTTTGTGTGTGTATGAAAATAAGGGAATGTAACATAACCAAAGGAAGTAGACACTAGTTGTAAGTGTAGCTATGAGTTTGCGAGAATACCAGTTTCCCACTAAAATTATAACATTTGTATTTACACTATGTTCAGGATCTGTGAATAAGATTGAAAACCATGGTTTTAACTGGTCAAAGAGAAAACTTTCTCTTATTTAGCAACAGAAGTTGGTGTATCATAGTAAACTTGAATAACCATATCTGAAATCTTCGTAATATTTTCTGTGCTGTGCAGTCAGTGGTGGTGCCTAAGAAATGATGCCTTATTCACTTACTCACTTATTCGTCCTACGGGGTGGGCATCCTGCCCCAACATGAAGTATGTGCTGAATGGCCTCGTGCTCAGTATGCTACATCCAGTTCTCTTAAACTTAAAATAACTATTGCAGCTTTATGCTTTAATAAGTTGCACCTGGCAGGCACCTCAGGCTGCAAAATAAAACTTCGGTTGTTACCTGCGGCTCTAGTTTTCCTGCCACAACTGGCTTGTTCAAGCCTCTTCCCAAAGTTAGAATATCATTACAAGGTGTGAAAAAGAGTTTCTCCTTGTCCTATTCAAGCTCGCCTCTGTGATCTACCAAGTATATATTGGATCTAAATATAAGCTTATTTGCCATGTTAGAGCAAATGCATGGTGTTTGTGCACAATTCTAGAATAATACCTTTGTATTCCTTTAGATAAAACCCATGAAACCAGATACTTACACCTAGTAACTGATAATAGAACACTCTCTGCAGTTTGCTGTTAAATCTCCACAACTCCATTACAAATCTCAATGTCATCTTCCTCTAAAATAAGAAAAACAACAGATGTTAGCAAACAGGGCAAGCAGAGGAGAGTCAAACAAAGAGCTAGGGTGAATAAGTTCTCCTTTTAAATGTTCAGTAATGTAGAGAATTTTCTTCAAAACTCAGGTACAGTTCACTTGATGTTCATCTCTGATGTTGTGCAAGGCAGTCTTTTTTTTTCTACTGAAATATGAAAGTGAAAACATGAGTGAATTTACATAAATTATGTTTCCCTGTCAGTTGGAGTTCATTCAGACAGTGAAGTAGTCAGTGTAAATTTATTTTTAGGGTAACAGTTTTGTCCTCTAGGTTTGTCTGTATCTGCACAAATTAAAAATTAATATAAATGTATTCAGGAGTAGATTAACTTTCTCATGCAACAAAGGTTCTCCAAGGCTGAATACTTGAGAAATAAGCCTGTCATGATTTTTGCTATTTTGATATAGCAATAGCCAAAACACATAATTGTATCTTCAGGTATGGTTATGTTCAAAAAGTTCCATGAATCTTTTAGCTCTTTTTTCAACTGTTTTTTCTTTCCTTTAAGAGAGACTCACTATTAGAAAAACTAGGCTGTTTTGTTGGTTTTTTCTTGCCATGTAAAGAAGACTTGTCAAAAAAATTTCACCAAACCATATCTGTGAGCCTTGTGGCAGAGTCAGAAACATCTTCAGATTGCTTCAGATTTTCTTGAAGCCCCAATTATTCATATCCGTGTGTCCTCTCTTTAGGCACACAAAATCTTCTTAGGTGGAATTCTTACTGTTGCTGACTTCTGCCACCAACCTACTCTATTTCGTCTTAGAGAGTGGGCATAGCTCTAGCTTTGAGCATTTCTTTCCTCATTTCTCCCTCCTTTCTGAAAGGCTTCAACTAATACTGGCCACAGAAAATTTTACTGAAACATATCACACTGTATGTAGACCTTTCCATATTAACTTGTAAATGTCTGTGGGTACCTGTATTACATTCTGTAGAATATTTCTGTACCTTCTGATACCTTTGATGCTCCTCGAAATGAAATACCCATTTTCAGTTGGATTGCTTGAAATCGGCTTCAGGATCAGATAAAACATTGATGTAAAAAACCTGATAATTCTATAAAGATAGAGATAGAAAGTATTTGCTACCTTTCCTACTCATATGTGTTTTTACATGTACTCTTGATGACAAAGACAAGCTGGAAACAACAATGAGAAACTCCTAAAAAGGAACTGAAAATAGGAGATTAATTCCTGATGCCTTTATTTGAGGACGCTAAAACTTTATGCCCTACAAGTCTGAGCAAACATCAGTTGCTTCACTGAGAAATCTGCCTTTCTGATTCACAGTTACATCCACAACTAGAAAATCACGGCTTCAGCCTCCTAGTAAGTCATGCATTCTTGTGAAAGAAGTTCTTATTTACATAAAAAGAACATGTGTAAGTTATTTTTTTTAATAAGTTAAGTCTCCCAAGAGTATCTGTCAGGGAACTGTTATTCTAAGACTTTGGTTGTCTTTGCAAGATGATCATCTTGATAATTTAAAATGTCATAGGATGTTTGCAGGAACAATAGACCAAATTCCTGAGCTGGTGTAAATTGGCACAACTCCACAAACATCAAAGAAGCAATGCCAGTTTCCACTACACCATCGATGTTCACAAATTAAATGGATGTTTTGTGGTTTACTACATGTCAGAAAACTTGTAGTGCATCTCAAGCCCTCATATGCTATGCTGTAAAATTATTTGATTTTCAATAGATCTGCAAAAACAAACTTTCACATCAGAATACTGACCTCAAATAGCTTTTAACATCAGGGTTAAACCCCACATCTTTAATGGTTCAGAAAATAAGTATGCAAAAGAAGCTAATGGCGAATTGCCTGAGGCAAAGGCCAGATTTGTTCCAAGTGCAATGCTTTACAACGCCTTGATCATAAGACTGTGTCTTCAATTTTTTCTGGGTAAAATTTAATTGTTTTTATTCTGAACCATTTCCCTCTCTCTGACAGTAAAGCACTACCTTAAGAAGCACATTGTAGGTTTCAGAGCAGAGATTCCATCATTCTTTTCTGTGGAAGGCAGTGAGCCTTCAAGTCAACCTCCTGCACTCCCCTGGAGGAGTCAGAGCTAGGCAGCTCACCTTCCAGTTCAGGGTGAGAAACTGGAGTCATTCCGACAGGCCTTGCTTCCCCCATGCTAATAGCCCCTTCCCTGTTGGCTAGTTGGTTTCCATCCCGAGGAGAGGAGAGGAGAGGAGAGGAGAGGAGAGGAGAGGAGGATGGTGCGGATCTGTTTTGACAGAATACACAGGAATGGTTCAGAGTTGCTCCAGCAGAGGTTCAGGCTTGGCATTAGGAAGCATTTCTTTATCCAGAGGGTGATCAAATAGTGTAATAGGCTTCCCAGAGAGGTGAATG